>QPMI01000380.1:0-34410 GCA_004431415.1 Cyanophora paradoxa | reverse complement strand
AACCCAACCTCGAAACTAGAAAACTAACACCCCTCCCTATCATGCAAACCTGCCAGAGTGCTCTGGCGAATCCAGCGCTCCCTGCCTGCTGTTTCGTGTGGGTGGGGACCCCTGTGAGATTTCGGGGGCGATCGGGCAGCCCCAACCCAACCTCGAACTAGAAAACTACACCCCTCCCTATCATGCAAACCTGCCAGAGTGCTCTGGCGAATCCCAGCGCTCCCTGCCTGCTGTTCGTGTGGGTGGGGACCCTGTGAGATTTCGGGGGCGATGGGGCAGCCCCGAACCAACCTCGAAACTAGAAAACTAACACCCTCCCTATCATGCAAACCTGCCAGAGTGCTCTGGCGAATCCCAGCGCTCCCTGCCTGCTGTTTCGTGTGGGTGGGGACCCCTGTGAGATTTCGGGGGCGATGGGGCAGCCCGAACCCAACCTCGAAACTAGAAAACTAACACCCTCCCTATCATGCAAACCTGCCAGAGTGCTCTGGCGAATCCCAGCGCTCCCTCCTGCTGTTTCGTGTGGGTGGGGACCCTGTGAGATTTCGGGGGCGATGGGGCAGCCCCGAACCCAACCTCGAAACTAGAAAACTAACACCCCTCCCTATCATGCAAACCTGCCAGAGTGCTCTGGCGAATCCCAGCGCTCCCTGCCTGCTGTTTCGTGTGGGTGGGGACCCTGTGAGATTTCGGGGGCGATGGGGCAGCCCCGAACCCAACCTCGAAACTAGAAAACTAACACCCCTCCCTATCATGCAAACCTGCCAGAGTGCTCTGGCGAATCCCAGCGCTCCCTGCCTGCTGTTTCGTGTGGGTGGGGACCCCTGTGAGATTTCGGGGGGCATGGGGCAGCCCCGAACCCAACCTCGAAACTAGAAAACTAACACCCCTCCCTATCATGCAAACCTGCCAGAGTGCTCTGGCGAATCCCAGCGCTCCCTGCCTGCTGTTTCGTGTGGGTGGGGACCCCTGTGAGATTTCGGGGGGCGATGGGGCAGCCCCAACCCAACCTCGAAACTAGAAAACTAACACCCCTCCCTATCATGCAAACCTGCCAGAGTGCTCTGGCGAATCCCAGCGCTCCCTGCCTGCTGTTTCGTGTGGGTGGGGACCCCTGTGAGATTTCGGGGGGCGATAGGGGCAGCCCTGAACCCAACCTCGAAACTAGAAAACTAACACCCCTCCCTATCATGCAAACCTGCCAGAGTGCTCTGGCGAATCCCAGCGCTCCTGCCTGCTGTTTCGTGTGGGTGGGGACCCTGTGAGATTTCGGGGGCGATGGGGCAGCCCGAACCCAACCTCGAAACTAGAAAACTAACACCCTCCCTATCATGCAAACCTGCCAGAGTGCTCTGGCGAATCCCAGCGCTCCCTGCCTGCTGTTTCGTGTGGGTGGGGACCCCTGTGAGATTTCGGGGGCGATCGGGGCAGCCCGAACCCAACCTCGAAACTAGAAAACTAACACCCTCCCTATCATGCAAACCTGCCAGAGTGCTCTGGCGAATCCCAGCGCTCCCTGCCTGCTGTTTCGTGTGGGTGGGGACCCCTGTGAGATTTCGGGGGCGATGGGGCAGCCCCGAACCCAACCTCGAAACTAGAAAACTAACACCCCTCCCTATCATGCAAACCTGCCAGAGTGCTCTGGCGAATCCCAGCGCTCCCTGCCTGCTGTTTCGTGTGGGTGGGGACCCCTGTGAGATTTCGGGGGCGATGGGGCAGCCCCAACCCAACCTCGAAACTAGAAAACTAACACCCCTCCCTATCATGCAAACCTGCCAGAGTGCTCTGGCGAATCCCAGCGCTCCCTGCCTGCTGTTTCGTGTGGGTGGGGACCCCTGTGAGATTTCGGGGGCGATCGGGGCAGCCCCGAACCCAACCTCGAAACTAGAAAACTAACACCCTCCCTATCATGCAAACCTGCCAGAGTGCTCTGGCGAATCCCAGCGCTCCCTGCCTGCTGTTTCGTGTGGGTGGGGACCCCTGTGAGATTTCGGGGGCGATGGGGCAGCCCCGAACCCAACCTCGAAACTAGAAAACTAACACCCCTCCCTATCATGCAAACCTGCCAGAGTGCTCTGGCGAATCCCAGCGCTCCCTGCCTGCTGTTTCGTGTGGGTGGGGACCCTGTGAGATTTCGGGGGGCGATAGGGGCAGCCCGAACCCAACCTCGAAACTAGAAAACTAACACCCTCCCTATCATGCAAACCTGCCAGAGTGCTCTGGCGAATCCCAGCGCTCCCTGCCTGCTGTTTCGTGTGGGTGGGGACCCCTGTGAGATTTCGGGGGCGATGGGGCAGCCCGAACCCAACCTCGAAACTAGAAAACTAACACCCTCCCTATCATGCAAACCTGCCAGAGTGCTCTGGCGAATCCCAGCGCTCCCTGCCTGCTGTTTCGTGTGGGTGGGGACCCCTGTGAGATTTCGGGGGCGATGGGGCAGCCCGAACCCAACCTCGAAACTAGAAAACTAACACCCTCCCTATCATGCAAACCTGCCAGAGTGCTCTGGCGAATCCCAGCGCTCCCTCCTGCTGTTTCGTGTGGGTGGGGACCCCTGTGAGATTTCGGGGGCGATGGGGCAGCCCGAACCCAACCTCGAAACTAGAAAACTAACACCCTCCCTATCATGCAAACCTGCCAGAGTGCTCTGGCGAATCCCAGCGCTCCCTGCCTGCTGTTTCGTGTGGGTGGGACCCCTGTGAGATTTCGGGGGCGATGGGGCAGCCCCAACCCAACCTCGAAACTAGAAAACTAACACCCCTCCCTATCATGCAAACCTGCCAGAGTGCTCTGGCGAATCCCAGCGCTCCCTGCCTGCTGTTTCGTGTGGGTGGGGACCCCTGTGAGATTTCGGGGGCATGGGGCAGCCCCGAACCCAACCTCGAAACTAGAAAACTAACACCCTCCCTATCATGCAAACCTGCCAGAGTGCTCTGGCGAATCCCAGCGCTCCCTGCCTGCTGTTTCGTGTGGGTGGGGACCCCTGTGAGATTTCGGGGGGCGATGGGGCAGCCCGAACCCAACCTCGAAACTAGAAAACTAACACCCCTCCCTATCATGCAAACCTGCCAGAGTGCTCTGGCGAATCCCAGCGCTCCCTGCCTGCTGTTTCGTGTGGGTGGGGACCCCTGTGAGATTTCAGGGGGCGATCGGGCAGCCCCGAACCCAACCTCGAAACTAGAAAACTAACACCCCTCCCTATCATGCAAACCTGCCAGAGTGCTCTGGCGAATCCCAGCGCTCCCTGCCTGCTGTTTCGTGTGGGTGGGGACCCCTGTGAGATTTCGGGGGGCAATGGGGCAGCCCCAACCCAACCTCGAAACTAGAAAACTAACACCCCTCCCTATCATGCAAACCTGCCAGAGTGCTCTGGCGAATCCAGCGCTCCCTGCCTGCTGTTTCGTGTGGGTGGGGACCCCTGTGAGATTTCGGGGGGCGATGGGGCAGCCCCAACCCAACCTCGAAACTAGAAAACTAACACCCCTCCCTATCATGCAAACCTGCCAGAGTGCTCTGGCGAATCCCAGCGCTCCCTGCCTGCTGTTTCGTGTGGGTGGGGACCCCTGTGAGATTTCGGGGGGCGATGGGGCAGCCCCGAACCCAACCTCGAAACTAGAAAACTAACACCCCTCCCTATCATGCAAAACTGCCAGAGTGCTCTGGCGAATCCCAGCGCTCCCTGCCTGCTGTTTCGTGTGGGTGGGGACCCCTGTGAGATTTCGGGGGGCGATCGGGGCAGCCCCGACCCAACCTCGAAACTAGAAAACTAACACCCCTCCCTATCATGCAAACCTGCCAGAGTGCTCTGGCGAATCCCAGCGCTCCCTGCCTGCTGTTTCGTGTGGGTGGGGACCCTGTGAGATTTCGGGGGGCGATGGGGCAGCCCCGAACCCAACCTCGAAACTAGAAAACTAACACCCCTCCCTATCATGCAAACCTGCCAGAGTGCTCTGGCGAATCCCAGCGCTCCCTGCCTGCTGTTTCGTGTGGGTGGGGACCCCTGTGAGATTTCGGGGGCGATGGGGCAGCCCTGAACCCAACCTCGAAACTAGAAAACTAACACCCCTCCCTATCATGCAAACTGCCAGAGTGCTCTGGCGAATCCCAGCGCTCCCTGCCTGCTGTTTCGTGTGGGTGGGGACCCCTGTGAGATTTCGGGGGCATCGGGGCAGCCCCGAACCCAACCTCGAAACTAGAAAACTAACACCCCTCCCTATCATGCAAACCTGCCAGAGTGCTCTGGCGAATCCCAGCGCTCCCTGCCTGCTGTTTCGTGTGGGTGGGGACCCCTGTGAGATTTCGGGGGGCAATGGGGCAGCCCCGACCCAACCTCGAACTAGAAAACTAACACCCCTCCCTATCATGCAAACCTGCCAGAGTGCTCTGGCGAATCCCAGCGCTCCCTGCCTGCTGTTTCGTGTGGGTGGGGACCCCTGTGAGATTTCGGGGGGCGATGGGGCAGCCCCGAACCCAACCTGAAACTAGAAAACTAACACCCCTCCCTATCATGCAAAACTGCCAGAGTGCTCTGGCGAATCCCAGCGCTCCCTGCCTGCTGTTTCGTGTGGGTGGGGACCCCTGTGAGATTTCGGGGGCGATGGGGCAGCCCCGAACCCAACCCGAAACTAGAAAACTAACACCCTCCCTATCATGCAAACTGCCAGAGTGCTCTGGCGAATCCCAGCGCTCCCTGCCTGCTGTTTCGTGTGGTGGGGACCCTGTGAGATTTGGGGGGCAATGGGGCAGCCCCGAACCCAACCTGAAACTAGAAAACTAACACCCCTCCCTATCATGCAAACCTGCCAGAGTGCTCTGGCGAATCCCAGCGCTCCCTGCCTGCTGTTTGGTGTGGGTGGGGACCCCTGTGAGATTTCGGGGGGCGATGGGGCAGCCCCGAACCCAACCTCGAAACTAGAAAACTAACACCCCTCCCTATCATGCAAACCTGCCAGAGTGCTCTGGCGAATCCCAGCGCTCCCTGCCTGCTGTTTCGTGTGGGTGGGGACCCCTGTGAGATTTCGGGGGGATGGGGCAGCCCGAACCCAACCCGAAACTAGAAAACTAACACCCCTCCCTATCATGCAAACTGCCAGAGTGCTCTGGCGAATCCCAGCGCTCCCTGCCTGCTGTTTCGTGTGGGTGGGGACCCCTGTGAGATTTCGGGGGGCGATGGGGGCAGCCCCGAACCCAACCTTGAAACTAGAAAACTAACACCCCTCCCTATCATGCAAACCAGCCAGAGTGCTCTGGCGAATCCCAGCACTCCCTGCCTGCTGTTTCGTGTGGGTGGGGACCCCTGTGAAATTTTGGGGGGCGATGGGGGCAGCCCCGAACCCAACCTTGAAACTAGAAAACCAACACCCCTCCCTATCATGCAAACCTGCCAGAGTGCTCTGGCGAATCCCAGCACTCCCTGCCTGCTGTTTCGTGTGGGTGGGGACCCCTGTGAGATTTCGGGGGTGATGGGGGCAGCCCCGAACCCAACCCTGAAAGTAGAAAACTAACACCCCTCCCTATCATGCAAATCTGCCAGAGTGCTCTGGCGAATCCCAGCGCTCCCTGCCTGCTGTTTCGTGTGGGTGGGGACCCCTGTCAGATTTCGGGGGGCGATGGGGCAGCCCCGCACCCAACCCCGAAACTAGAAAACTAACACCCCTCCCTATCATGCAAATCTGCCAGAGTGCTCTGGCAAATCCCAGCACTACCTGCCTGCTGTTTCGTGTCGGTGGGGACCCTGTCAGATTTTGGGGGGCAATGGGGCAGCCCCGAACCCAACCTGGAAACTAGAAAACTAACACCCCTCCCTATCAGGCAAACCTGCCAGAGTGCTCTGGCGAATCCCAGCGCTCCCTGCCTGCTGTTTGGTGTGGGTGGGGACCCCTGTGAGATTTCGGGGGCGATGGGGCAGCCCCGAACCCAACCCGAAACTAGAAAACTTACACCCCTCCCTATCATGCAAACCTGCCAGAGTGCTCTGGCAAATCCCAGCACTCCCTGCCTGCTGTTTCCTGTGGGTGGGGACCCCTGTGAGATTTCAGGGGTGATGGGGGCAGCCCCGAACCCAACCCGAAACTAGAAAACTAACACCCCTCCCTATCATGCAAATTTGCCAGGGTGCTCTGGCGAATCCCAGCGCTCCCTGCCTGCTGTTTCGTGTGGGTGGGGACCCCTGTCAGATTTCGGGGGGCGATGGGGGCAGCCCCGAACCCAACCTTGAAACTAGAAAACCAACACCCCTCCCTATCATGCAAACCAGCCAGAGTGCTCTGGCGAATCCCAGCACTCCCTGCCTGCTGTTTCGTGTGGGTGGGGACCCCTGTGAGATTTCGGGGGGCGATGGTGGCAGCCCCGAACCCAACCCCGAAACTAGAAAACTTACACCCCTCCCTATCATGCAAACCTGCCAGAGTGCTCTGGCGAATCCCAGCGCTCCCTGCCTGCTGTTTTGTGTGGGTGGGGACCCCTGTGAGATTTCGGGGGGCGATGGTGGCAGCCCCGAACCCAACCCCAAAACTAGAAAACTTACACCCCTCCCTATCATGCAAACCTGCCAGAGTGCTCTGGCAAATCCCAGCACTCCCTGCCTGCTGTTTCCTGTGGGTGGGGACCCCTGTGAGATTTTGGGGGGTGATGGGGGCAGCCCCGAACCCAACCCCAAAACTAGAAAACTAACACCCCTCCCTATCATGCAAATTTGCCAGGGTGCTCTGGCGAATCCCAGCACTCCCTGCCTGCTGTTTCGTGTGAGTAGCCGGAACCGAGAAATTAGCCGGTGGGGCAGAGGCTGTAGCATCCTATGATAAGGCTCCAGCTATAAGGGCTAGTACTAGGATCCGAACCAGGTAAAATATTATATATCCGTATAGTAGGAAATGGAGAAAATCTATATTGAGGTCCCTTTTGAACAAAAAGATGAAGCTAAAGCCCTTGGGGCTAAATGGGATATGAAGCATAAATGCTGGTTTGTAACTGAGCCGGAACATAAGCTTCTATCTACCTATAGTACCGTGGCCGTTTCGGAATTAATGCGCAAAAATAAAAAAATTTATTTGAAAATCCCGTTCGAGGATCGCGAGGAGGCTAAGAAGGGTGGAGCCAAGTGGGATCCTGATCATAAGCTATGGTTTGTATCAGGTATTGATAACCCATTAACACTGACCTACGATAAAGTACAAGTGGGGGCCGGCGCTAGGAAAAAGGAGTGAAAATTTTCAATTTTTTTATTTTTTTGTTTTTCGTTTTTATTCATTTCGTTTAACTCGAAGTCGAAACGTTCATTTCGTTTAACTCGAAGTCGAATGTTGACGGTCCACGACTTGACTGTTTTGACTTTTTTTACGGTTGACGGTTGGAGACTCGGTTAATCTGATTGGCGACGGTCCCCACCCACACGAAACAGCAGGCAGGGAGTACTGGGATCCGCCAGAGCACTCTGGCAGGTTTGCATGATGGGGAGGGGTGTGAGTTTTCTAGTTTCGAGGTTGGGTTTGGGGCTGCCCCGATCGCCCCCCGAAATCTCACAGGGGTCCCCACCCACACGAAACAGCAGGCGGGGAGCGCTTGGATTCACCGGAGCACTCTGGCAGGTTTGCATGATGGGGAGGGGTGTGAGTTTTCTAGTTTCGAGGTTGGGTTCGGGGCTGCCCCCATCGCCCCCCCCACACGAAACAGCAGGCAGGGAGTGCTGGGATCCGCCAGAGCACTCTGGCAGGTTTGCATGATTGGAAGGGGTGTTAGTTTTTTAGTTTCAAGGTTGGGTGCGGGGCTGCCCCCATCGCCCCCCGAAATCTCACAGGGGTCCCCACCCACACGAAACAGCAGGCGGGGAGCGCTGGGATCCGCCAGAGCACTCTGGCAGGTTTGCATGATAGGGAGGGGTGTTAGTTTTCTAGTTTCAAGGTTGGGTTCGGGGTGGCCCCTACCGCCCCCCGAAATTTCACAGGGGTCCCCACCCACACGAAACAGCAGGCAGGGAGCGCTGGGATTCGCCAGAGCACTCTGGCAGGTTTGCATGATAGGGAGGGGTTTGGTTTTCTAGTTTCAAGGTTGTGTTTGGGCCTGCCCCCATCGCCCCCTGAAATCTCACAGGACAGGGGTCCGTGGAGAGGTGGGGAGCCTCGGGGCGGGCGAGGGGCGCGACGGGGCGAGGCGGGCGGACGCGAGGGCGCGGCGCTGGGTGGCCTCGTCGAGCGCCATCGTGTCAAACTCCCAGCGCCCCGCCTGTGGCAGCAGCTCCCTGCACCTCCGGCGCAGAGAACTACCACGCCCCCAGCCGGCGGGTGGCGGCGCGCGGCGCGCCTCGCCGGGCGGGGCGGAGGCGCGGCGGCGGCGGCGCGGCGCGCCGGCGGGGCGGCAGAGGCGCGGAGGAGCCGGCCGAGGCGCGCCGGGCGGGGCGGAGGCGCGGCGGCGGCGGCGTGGCGCGCCGGGTGGGCGGCGGAGGCGCGGAGGCGCCGGGCGAGGCGCGCCGGGCGGGGCAGAGGCGCGGCGGGCGGCGGCGCGGCACGCCGGGCAGGGCGGCAGAGGCGCGGAGGAGCCGGCCGAGGCGCGCCGGGCGGGGCGGAGGCGCGGCGGGCGCGGCGTGGCGCGCCGGGCGGGGCGGCGGAGGCGCGGAGGCGCCGGGCGAGGCGCTCCGGGCGGGGCAGAGGCGCGGCGGGCGGCGGCGCGGCACGCCGGGCAGGGCCGCGGAGGCAAGGAGTCGCCGGGCGAGGCGCGCCGGGCGGGGCGGAGGCGCGGCGGGCGGCGGCGCGGCTCGCCGGGCGGGGCGAAGGCGCGGCGGGCGGCGGCGCGGCGCGCCGGACGGGGCGGCGGTGGCGTGGAGGCGCGCGCGAGGCTGGCTGGGCGGGCAGAGGCGCGGCGGGCGGCGGCGCAGCTCGCCGGCGGGGGCGGAGGCGCAGCGGGCGGCATCAGGGCTCGTGGGGCGGGGCGGAGGCGCGGCTCGCGGGACGGGACGGGGCGGAATCTAGATCCCTTGAAATACCCCAGGTACACCTCTCCAGTCAGTTATAAGGTCGGGGTCTTTGCAAAGCCTCATGATCAAATCATGATCATCATGAACACTGCATGCATGGGTGCTCAGATCCTCACTGTCAGCCATATTGAAACCCGGGGCCCATATTTCAACCACCCTCAGTATGCTGTTGGGGTTCTCGAGGAGCTAGATTGATTTGAAGTCGTTTAAGACTGTCCGAGTCTGTGCTGTGCGATCTGGCACAAATACATGCTGTGAATAGGGCCCACTATTGCCGGCGAGTACAAGCACGCTTCAGCGCTTGCCACTATCAAATCAAATCTAGATCTTTGAAATACCCAGGTACACCTCTCCAGTCAGTTATAAGTCGGGTCTTGCAAGCCTCATGATCAAATCATGATCATCATGAACACTGCATGCATGGTGCTCAGATCCTCACTGTCAGCCATATGAAACCCGGGCCATATTTCAACCACCCTCAGTATGCTGTTGGGGTTCTCGAGGAGCTAGATTGATTATGAAGTCGTTTGAGACTGTTCCGAGCTGTGCTGCTGTGCGATCTGGCACAAATGACATGCTGGTGAATAGGGCCCACTATGCCGCGAGTACAAGCACGCTTCAGCGCTTGCACTTCAAAAATCTAGATCCTTGAATACCCAGTACACCTTCCAGTCAGTTATAAGTCGGGTCTTGCAAGCCTCATGATCAAATCATGATCATCATGACACTGCATGCATGGTGCTCAGATCCTCACTGTCAGCCATATTGAAACCGGGCCATATTCAACACCCGTATCTGTTGGGGTCTCGAGGAGCTAGATTTGATTATGAGTCGGTTGAGACTGTTCCGAGCTGCTGCTGCATTGGCAAATGCTGGTATGCATCGAGTCACAGTTCAGCGTTGCCACTATCAATCATCTAGTCCTTGATACCCGGTACACCTCCGTCTTTAGTCGGGTCTTGCAAAGCTCATGATCAAATCATATCATCATGAACACTGATGTGGGTGTCGATCCTACTGTACCATTGAACCCGGGCCATATTTCACCCCTCAGTGCTATTGGGGTTCTCGAGGAGCTAGATTATACGAAGTCGGTTGAGACTGTTCGAGCTGTGCGCTTGCGATCTGGCACAATACATGCTGTGTATAGGGCCACTATTGCCCGCGAGGTACAAGCACGCTTTCAGCGCTTGCACTATCAAAATCAAATCTAGATCCTGAATACCCAGTACACTCTCCAGTCAGTTATAAGTCGGGTCTTTGCAAAGCCTCATGATCAAATCATGAATCATAACACTGCATGCATGGGTGCTCAGATCCTCACTGTCAGCCATATGAAACCCGGGCCATATTTCAACCACCCTCAGTATGCTTGGGGTTCTCAGGGAGTAGATTGATTACGAAGTCGTTGAGACTGTTCCGAGCTGTGCTGCTGTGCGATCTGCACAAATGACATGTGAATAGGGCCACTATTGCCGCGGTACAAGCACGCTCACTATAATCAAATCTAGCCTGAATACCCAGTACACCTCTCCAGTCATTTAAGGTCTTTGCAAAGCCATGTCAATGATCATGAACACTGCAATGGTCTCAGATCTCACTGTCACCAATGAACCGCCATATTCAACACCAGTATCTTGGTTCTCGAGGAGCAGATTTGATATGAAGTCGGTTTGAGACTGTTCGAGCTGTGCTGCTGTGCGATCTGGACAAATGACATGCTGGTGAATAGGGCCCACTATTGCCCGGCGAGGTACAAGCACGTTTCAGCGCTTGCCACTATCAAAATCAAATCTAGATCCCTTGAAATACCCAGGTACACCTCTCCAGTCAGTTATAGGTCGGGTCTTTGCAAAGCCTCATGATCAAATCATGATCATCATGAACACTGCATGCATGGGTGCTCAGATCCTCACTGTCAGCCATATTGAAACCGGGGCCCATATTTCAACACCCTCAGTATGCTGTTGGGGTTCTCGAGGGAGCTAGATTTGATTATGAAGTCGGTTTGAGACTGTTCCGAGGCTGTGCTGCTGTGCGATCTGGCACAAATGACATGCTGGTGAATAGGGGCCCACTATTGCCCGGCGAGGTACAAGCACGCTTTCAGCGCTTGCCACTATCAAATCAATCTAGATCCCTTGAATACCCAGTACACCTCTCCAGTCAGTTATAAGGTCGGGGTCTTTGCAAAGCCTCATGATCAAATCATGATCATCATGAACACTGCATGCATGGGTGCTCAGATCCTCACTGTCAGCCATATTGAAACCCGGGCCATATTTCAACCACCCTCAGTATGCTGTTGGGGTTCTCGAGGAGCTAGATTTGATTATGAAGTCGGTTTGAGACTGTTCGAGGCTGTGCTGCTGTGCGATCTGGCACAAATGACATGCTGGTGATAGGGCCCACTATTGCCCGGCGAGGTACAAGCACGCTTTCAGCGCTTGCCACTATCAAAATCAAATCTAGATCCCTTGAAATACCCCAGGTACACCTCTCCAGTCAGTTATAAGGTCGGGGTCTTTGCAAAGCTCATGATCAAATCATGATCATATGAACACTGCATGCATGGTGCTCAGATCCTCACTGTCACCATATGAAACCCGGGCCATATTCAACCCCTCAGTAGCTGTTGGGGTTCCGAGGAGCTAGATTTGATTATGAAGTCGGTTTGAGACTGTTCCGAGCTGTGCTGCTGTGCGATCTGGCACAATGACATGCTGGTGAATAGGGCCCACTATTGCCCGCGAGTACAAGCACGCTTTCAGCGCTTGCCACTATCAAATCAAATCTAGATCCTTGAAATACCCAGGTACACCTCTCCAGTCAGTTATAAGGTCGGGTCTTGCAAGCCTCATGATCAAATCATGATCATCATGAACACTGCATGCATGGGTGCTCAGATCCTCACTGTCAGCCATATTGAAACCCGGGGCCCATATTTCAACCACCCCTCAGTATGCTATTGGGGGTTCTCGAGGGAGCTAGATTTGATTACGAAGTCGGTTTGAGACTGTTCCGAGGCTGTGCTGCTGTGCGATCTGGCACAAATGACATGCTGGTGTATAGGGGCCCACTATTGCCCGGCGAGGTACAAGCACGCTTTCAGCGCTTGCCACTATCAAAATCAAATCTAGATCCCTTGAAATACCCCAGGTACACCTCTCCAGTCAGTTATAAGGTCGGGGTCTTTGCAAAGCCTCATGATCAAATCATGATCATCATGAACACTGCATGCATGGGTGCTCAGATCCTCACTGTCAGCCATATTGAAACCCGGGGCCCATATTTCAACCACCCCTCAGTATGCTATTGGGGGTTCTCGAGGGAGCTAGATTTGATTACGAAGTCGGTTTGAGACTGTTCCGAGGCTGTGCTGCTGTGCGATCTGGCACAAATGACATGCTGGTGAATAGGGGCCCACTATTGCCCGGCGAGGTACAAGCACGCTTTCAGCGCTTGCCACTATCAAAATCAAATCTAGATCCCTTGAAATACCCCAGGTACACCTCTCCAGTCAGTTATAAGGTCGGGGTCTTTGCAAAGCCTCATGATCAAATCATGATCATCATGAACACTGCATGCATGGGTGCTCAGATCCTCACTGTCAGCCATATTGGAACCCGGGGCCCATATTTCAACCACCCCTCAGTATGCTGTTGGGGGTTCTCGAGGGAGCTAGATTTGATTATGAAGTCGGTTTGAGACTGTTCCGAGGCTGTGCTGCTGTGCGATCTGGCACAAATGACATGCTGGTGAATAGGGGCCCACTATTGCCCGGCGAGGTACAAGCACGTTTTCAGCGCTTGCCACTATCAAAATCAAATCTAGATCCCTTGAAATACCCCAGGTACACCTCTCCAGTCAGTTATAAGGTCGGGGTCTTTGCAAAGCCTCATGATCAAATCATGATCATCATGAACACTGCATGCATGGGTGCTCAGATCCTCACTGTCAGCCATATTGGAACCCGGGGCCCATATTTCAACCACCCCTCAGTGTGCTGTTGGGGGTTCTCGAGGGAGCTACATTTGATTATGAAGTCGGTTTGAGACTGTTCCGAGGCTGTGCTGCCGTGCGATCTGGCACAAATGACATGCTGGTGAATAGGGGCCCACTATTGCCCGGCGAGGTACAAGCACGCTTTCAGCGCTTGCCACTATCAAAATCAAATCTAGATCCCTTGAAATACCCCAGGTACACCTCTCCAGTCAGTTATAAGGTCGGGGTCTTTGCAAAGCCTCATGATCAAATCATGATCATCATGAACACTGCATGCATGGGTGCTCAGATCCTCACTGTCAGCCATATTGAAACCCGGGGCCCATATTTCAACCACCCCTCAGTGTGCTGTTGGGGGTTCTCGAGGGAGCTACATTTGATTACGAAGTCGGTTTGAGACTGTTCCGAGGCTGTGCTGCTGTGCGATCTGGCACAAATGACATGCTGGTGAATAGGGGCCCACTATTGCCCGGCGAGGTACAAGCACGCTTTCAGCGCTTGCCACTATCGAAATCAAATCTAGATCCCTTGAAATACCCCAGGTACACCTCTCCAGTCAGTTATAAGGTCGGGGTCTTTGCAAAGCCTCATGATCAAATCATGATCATCATGAACACTGCATGCATGGGTGCTCAGATCCTCACTGTCAGCCATATTGAAACCCGGGGCCCATATTTCAACCACCCCTCAGTATGCTGTTGGGGGTTCTCGAGGGAGCTAGATTTGCTTATGAAGTCGGTTTAAGACTGTTCCGAGGCTGTGCTGCTGTGCGATCTGGCACAAATGACATGCTGGTGAATAGGGGCCCACTATTGCCCGGCGAGGTACAAGCACGCTTTCAGCGCTTGCCACTATCAAAATCAAATCTAGATCCCTTGAAATACCCCAGGTACACCTCTCCAGTCAGTTATAAGGTCGGGGTCTTTGCAAAGCCTCATGATCAAATCATGATCATCATGAACACTGCATGCATGGGTGCTCAGATCCTCACTGTCAGCCATATTGAAACCCGGGGCCCATATTTCAACCACCCCTCAGTATGCTATTGGGGGTTCTCGAGGGAGCTAGATTTGATTACGAAGTCGGTTTGAGACTGTTCCGAGGCTGTGCTGCTGTGCGATCTGGCACAAATGACATGCTGGTGAATAGGGGCCCACTATTGCCCGGCGAGGTACAAGCACGCTTTCAGCGCTTGCCACTATCAAAATCAAATCTAGATCCTTTGAAATACCCCAGGTACACCTCTCCAGTCAGTTATAAGGTCGGGGTCTTTGCAAAGCCTCATGATCAAATCATGATCATCATGAACACTGCATGCATGGGTGCTCAGATCCTCACTGTCAGCCATATTGAAACCCGGGGCCCATATTTCAACCACCCCTCAGTATGCTGTTGGGGTTCTCGAGGGAGCTAGATTTGATTATGAAGTCGGTTTGAGACTGTTCCGAGGCTGTGCTGCTGTGCGATCTGGCACAAATGACATGCTGGTGAATAGGGGCCCACTATTGCCCGGCGAGGTACAAGCACGCTTTCAGCGCTTGCCACTATCAAAATCAAATCTAGATCCCTTGAAATACCCCAGGTACACCTCTCCAGTCAGTTATAAGGTCGGGGTCTTTGCAAAGCCTCATGATCAAATCATGATCATCATGAACACTGCATGCATGGGTGCTCAGATCCTCACTGTCAGCCATATTGAAACCCGGGGCCCATATTTCAACCACCCCTCAGTATGCTGTTGGGGGTTCTCGAGGGAGCTAGATTTGATTATGAAGTCGGTTTGAGACTGTTCCGAGGCTGTGCTGCTCTGCGATCTGGCACAAATGACATGCTGGTGTATAGGGGCCCACTATTGCCCGGCGAGGTACAAGCACGCTTTCAGCGCTTGCCACTATCAAAATCAAATCTAGATCCCTTGAAATACCCCAGGTACACCTCTCCAGTCAGTTATAAGGTCGGGGTCTTTGCAAAGCCTCATGATCAAATCATGATCATCATGAACACTGCATGCATGGGTGCTCAGATCCTCACTGTCAGCCATATTGAAACCCGGGGCCCATATTTCAACCACCCCTCAGTATGCTGTTGGGGGTTCTCGAGGGAGCTAGATTTGATTATGAAGTCGGTTTGAGACTGTTCCGAGGCTGTGCTGCTGTGCGATCTGGCACAAATGACATGCTGGTGAATAGGGGCCCACTATTGCCCGGCGAGGTACAAGCACGCTTTCAGCGCTTGCCACTATCAAAATCAAATCTAGATCCCTTGAAATACCCAGGTACACCTCTCCAGTCAGTTATAAGGTCGGGGTCTTTGCAAAGCCTCATGATCAAATCATGATCATCATGAACACTGCATGCATGGGTGCTCAGATCCTCACTGTCAGCCATATTGAAACCCGGGCCCATATTTCAACACCCTCAGTATGCTGTTGGGGTTCTCGAGGGAGCTAGATTTGATTATGAAGTCGGTTTGAGACTGTTCCGAGGCTGTGCTGCTGTGCGATCTGGCACAAATGACATGCTGGTGAATAGGGGCCCACTATTGCCCGGCGAGGTACAAGCACGCTTTCAGCGCTTGCCACTATCAAATCAAATCTAGATCCCTTGAAATACCCCAGGTACACCTCTCCAGTCAGTTATAAGGTCGGGGTCTTTGCAAAGCCTCATGATCAAATCATGATCATCATGAACACTGCATGCATGGGTGCTCAGATCCTCACTGTCAGCCATATTGAAACCCGGGGCCCATATTTCAACCACCCCTCAGTATGCTGTTGGGGGTTCTCGAGGGAGCTAGATTTGATTATGAAGTCGGTTTGAGACTGTTCCGAGGCTGTGCTGCTGTGCGATCTGGCACAAATGACATGCTGGTGAATAGGGGCCCACTATTGCCCGGCGAGGTACAAGCACGTTTCAGCGCTTGCCACTATCAAAATCAAATCTAGATCCCTTGAAATACCCCAGGTACACCTCTCCAGTCAGTTATAAGGTCGGGGTCTTGCAAAGCCTCATGATCAAATCATGATCATCATGAACACTTCATGCTCAGATCCTCACTGTCAGCCATATTGAAACCCGGGCCCATATTTCAACCACCCCTCAGTATGCTTTGGGGTTCTCGAGGGAGCTAGATTTGATTAGAAGTCGGTTTGAGACTGTTCCGAGGCTGTGCTGCTGTGCGATCTGGCACAAATGACATGCTGGTGAATAGGGGCCCACTATTGCCCGGCGAGGTACAAGCACGCTTTCAGCGCTTGCCACTATCAAAATCAAATCTAGATCCCTTGAAATACCCCAGGTACACCTCTCCAGTCAGTTATAAGGTCGGGGTCTTTGCAAAGCCTCATGATCAAATCATGATCATCATGAACACTGCATGCATGGGTGCTCAGATCCTCACTGTCAGCCATATTGAAACCCGGGGCCCATATTTCAACCACCCCTCAGTATGCTGTTGGGGGTTCTCGAGGGAGCTAGATTTGATTATGAAGTCGGTTTGAGACTGTTCCGAGGCTGTGCTGCTGTGCGATCTGGCACAAATGACATGCTGGTGAATAGGGGCCCACTATTGCCCGGCGAGGTACAAGCACGCTTTCAGCGCTTGCCACTATCAAAATCAAATCTAGATCCCTTGAAATACCCCAGGTACACCTCTCCAGTCAGTTATAAGGTCGGGGTCTTTGCAAAGCCTCATGATCAAATCATGATCATCATGAACACTGCATGCATGGGTGCTCAGATCCTCACTGTCAGCCATATTGAAACCCGGGCCCATATTTCAACCACCCTCAGTATGCTGTTGGGGTTCTCGAGGGAGCTAGATTTGATTATGAAGTCGGTTTGAGACTGTTCGAGGCTGTGCTGCTCTGCGATCTGGCACAAATGACATGCTGGTGATAGGGGCCCACTATTGCCCGGCGAGGTACAAGCACGCTTTCAGCGCTTGCCACTATCAAAATCAAATCTAGATCCCTTGAAATACCCAGGTACACCTCTCCAGTCAGTTATAAGGTCGGGGTCTTTGCAAAGCCTCATGATCAAATCATGATCATCATGAACACTGATGCATGGGTGCTCAGATCCTCACTGTCAGCCATATTGAAACCCGGGGCCCATATTTCAACCACCCCTCAGTATGCTGTTGGGGTTCTCGAGGGAGCTAGATTTGATTATGAAGTCGGTTTGAGACTGTTCCGAGGCTGTGCTGCTGTGCGATCTGGCACAAATGACATGCTGGTGAATAGGGGCCCACTATTGCCCGGCGAGGTACAAGCACGCTTTCAGCGCTTGCCACTATCAAAATCAAATCTAGATCCCTTGAAATACCCCAGGTACACCTCTCCAGTCAGTTATAAGGTCGGGGTCTTTGCAAAGCCTCATGATCAAATCATGATCATCATGAACACTGCATGCATGGGTGCTCAGATCCTCACTGTCAGCCATATTGAAACCCGGGGCCCATATTTCAACGACCCCTCAGTATGCTGTTGGGGGTTCTCGAGGGAGCTAGATTTGCTTATGAAGTCGGTTTGAGACTGTTCCGAGGCTGTGCTGCCGTGCGATCTGGCACAAATGACATGCTGGTGAATAGGGGCCCACTATTGCCCGGCGAGGTACAAGCACGCTTTCAGCGCTTGCCACTATCAAAATCAAATCTAGATCCCTTGAAATACCCCAGGTACACCTCTCCAGTCAGTTATAAGGTCGGGGTCTTTGCAAAGCCTCATGATCAAATCATGATCATCATGAACACTGCATGCATGGGTGCTCAGATCCTCACTGTCAGCCATATTGAAACCCGGGGCCCATATTTCAACCACCCCTCAGTATGCTGTTGGGGGTTCTCGAGGGAGCTAGATTTGATTATGAAGTCGGTTTGAGACTGTTCCGAGGCTGTGCTGCTGTGCGATCTGGCACAAATGACATGCTGGTGAATAGGGGCCCACTATTGTTCGGCGAGGTACAAGCACGTTTTCAGCGCTTGCCACTATCAAAATCAAATCTAGATCCTTTGAAATACCCCAGGTACACCTCTCCAGTCAGTTATAAGGTCGGGGTCGTTGCAAAGCCTCATGATCAAATCATGATCATCATGAACACTTCATGCTCAGATCCTCACTGTCAGCCATATTGAAACCCGGGGCCCATATTTCAACCACCCCTCAGTATGCTGTTGGGGGTTCTCGAGGGAGCTAGATTTGATTATGAAGTCGGTTTGAGACTGTTCCGAGGCTGTGCTGCTGTGCGATCTGGCACAACTGACATGCTGGTGAATAGGGGCCCACTATTGCCCGGCGAGGTACAAGCACGCTTTCAGCGCTTGCCACTATCAAAATCAAATCTAGATCCCTTGAAATACCCCAGGTACACCTCTCCAGTCAGTTATAAGGTCGGGTCTTTGCAAAGCCTCATGATCAAATCATGATCATCATGAACACTGCATGCATGGGTGCTCAGATCCTCACTGTCAGCCATATTGAAACCCGGGCCCATATTTCAACCACCCTCAGTATGCTGTTGGGGTTCTCGAGGGAGCTAGATTTGATTATGAAGTCGGTTTGAGACTGTTCCGAGCTGTGCTGCTCTGCAATCTGGCACAAATGACATGCTGGTGTATAGGGCCCACTATTGCCGGCGAGGTACAAGCGCGCTTTCAGCGCTTGCCACTATCAAAATCAAATCTAGATCCCTTGAAATACCCAGGTACACCTCTCCAGTCAGTTATAAGGTCGGGGTCTTTGCAAAGCCTCATGATCAAATCATGATCATCATGAACACTGAATGCATGGGTGCTCAGATCCTCACTGTCAGCCATATTGAAACCCGGGCCCATATTTCAACCACCCCTCAGTATGCTGTTGGGGTTCTCGAGGGAGCTAGATTTGATTATGAAGTCGGTTTGAGACTGTTCGAAGGCTGTGCTGCTGTGCGATCTGGCACAAATGACATGCTGGTGAATAGGGCCCACTATTGCCGGCGAGGTACAAGCACGCTTTCAGCGCTTGCCACTATCAAAATCAAATCTAGATCCCTTGAAATACCCCAGGTACACCTCTCCAGTCAGTTATAAGGTCGGGTCTTTGCAAAGCCTCATGATCAAATCATGATCATCATGAACACTGCATGCATGGGTGCTCAGATCCTCACTGTCAGCCATATTGAAACCCGGGGCCCATATTTCAACCACCCCTCAGTATGCTGTTGGGGGTTCTCGAGGGAGCTAGATTTGCTTATGAAGTCGGTTTAAGACTGTTCCGAGGCTGTGCTGCTGTGCGATCTGGCACAAATGACATGCTGGTGAATAGGGGCCCACTATTGCCCGGCGAGGTACAAGCACGTTTTCAGCGCTTGCCACTATCAAAATCAAATCTAGATCCCTTGAAATACCCCAGGTACACCTCTCCAGTCAGTTATAAGGTCGGGGTCTTTGCAAAGCCTCATGATCAAATCATGATCATCATGAACACTGCATGCATGGGTGCTCAGATCCTCACTGTCAGCCATATTGGAACCCGGGGCCCATATTTCAACCACCCCTCAGTATGCTGTTGGGGGTTCTCGAGGGAGCTAGATTTGATTATGAAGTCGGTTTGAGACTGTTCCGAGGCTGTGCTGCTGTGCGATCTGGCACAAATGACATGCTGGTGAATAGGGGCCCACTATTGCCCGGCGAGGTACAAGCACGCTTTCAGCGCTTGCCACTATCAAAATCAAATCTAGATCCCTTGAAATACCCCAGGTACACCTCTCCAGTCAGTTATAAGGTCGGGGTCTTTGCAAAGCCTCATGATCAAATCATGATCATCATGAACACTGCATGCATGGGTGCTCAGATCCTCACTGTCAGCCATATTGAAACCCGGGGCCCATATTTCAACCACCCCTCAGTATGCTGTTGGGGGTTCTCGAGGGAGCTAGATTTGATTATGAAGTCGGTTTGAGACTGTTCCGAGGCTGTGCTGCTGTGCGATCTGGCACAAATGACATGCTGGTGAATAGGGGCCCACTATTGTTCGGCGAGGTACAAGCACGTTTTCAGCGCTTGCCACTATCAAAATCAAATCTAGATCCTTTGAAATACCCCAGGTACACCTCTCCAGTCAGTTATAAGGTCGGGGTCGTTGCAAAGCCTCATGATCAAATCATGATCATCATGAACACTTCATGCTCAGATCCTCACTGTCAGCCATATTGAAACCCGGGGCCCATATTTCAACCACCCCTCAGTATGCTGTTGGGGGTTCTCGAGGGAGCTAGATTTGATTATGAAGTCGGTTTGAGACTGTTCCGAGGCTGTGCTGCTGTGCGATCTGGCACAAATGACATGCTGGTGAATAGGGGCCCACTATTGCCCGGCGAGGTACAAGCACGCTTTCAGCGCTTGCCACTATCAAAATCAAATCTAGATCCCTTGAAATACCCCAGGTACACCTCTCCAGTCAGTTATAAGGTCGGGGTCTTTGCAAAGCCTCATGATCAAATCATGATCATCATGAACACTGCATGCATGGGTGCTCAGATCCTCACTGTCAGCCATATTGAAACCCGGGGCCCATATTTCAACCACCCCTCAGTATGCTGTTGGGGGTTCTCGAGGGAGCTAGATTTGATTATGAAGTCGGTTTGAGACTGTTCCGAGGCTGTGCTGCTCTGCAATCTGGCACAAATGACATGCTGGTGTATAGGGGCCCACTACTGCCCGGCGAGGTACAAGCGCGCTTTCAGCGCTTGCCACTATCAAAATCAAATCTAGATCCCTTGAAATACCCCAGGTACACCTCTCCAGTCAGTTATAAGGTCGGGGTCTTTGCAAAGCCTCATGATCAAATCATGATCATCATGAACACTGAATGCATGGGTGCTCAGATCCTCACTGTCAGCCATATTGAAACCCGGGGCCCATATTTCAACCACCCCTCAGTATGCTGTTGGGGGTTCTCGAGGGAGCTAGATTTGATTATGAAGTCGGTTTGAGACTGTTCGAAGGCTGTGCTGCTGTGCGATCTGGCACAAATGACATGCTGGTGAATAGGGGCCCACTATTGCCCGGCGAGGTACAAGCACGCTTTCAGCGCTTGCCACTATCAAAATCAAATCTAGATCCCTTGAAATACCCCAGGTACACCTCTCCAGTCAGTTATAAGGTCGGGGTCTTTGCAAAGCCTCATGATCAAATCATGATCATCATGAACACTGCATGCATGGGTGCTCAGATCCTCACTGTCAGCCATATTGAAACCCGGGGCCCATATTTCAACCACCCCTCAGTATGCTGTTGGGGGTTCTCGAGGGAGCTAGATTTGCTTATGAAGTCGGTTTAAGACTGTTCCGAGGCTGTGCTGCTGTGCGATCTGGCACAAATGACATGCTGGTGAATAGGGGCCCACTATTGCCCGGCGAGGTACAAGCACGTTTCAGCGCTTGCCACTATCAAAATCAAATCTAGATCCCTTGAAATACCCCAGGTACACCTCTCCAGTCAGTTATAAGGTCGGGGTCTTTGCAAAGCCTCATGATCAAATCATGATCATCATGAACACTGCATGCATGGGTGCTCAGATCCTCACTGTCAGCCATATTGAAACCCGGGCCCATATTTCAACCACCCCTCAGTATGCTGTTGGGGGTTCTCGAGGGAGCTAGATTTGATTATGAAGTCGGTTTGAGACTGTTCCGAGGCTGTGCTGCTGTGCGATCTGGCACAAATGACATGCTGGTGAATAGGGGCCCACTATTGCCCGGCGAGGTACAAGCACGCTTTCAGCGCTTGCCACTATCAAAATCAAATCTAGATCCCTTGAAATACCCCAGGTACACCTCTCCAGTCAGTTATAAGGTCGGGGTCTTTGCAAAGCCTCATGATCAAATCATGATCATCATGAACACTGAATGCATGGGTGCTCAGATCCTCACTGTCAGCCATATTGAAACCCGGGGCCCATATTTCAACCACCCCTCAGTATGCTGTTGGGGGTTCTCGAGGGAGCTAGATTTGATTATGAAGTCGGTTTGAGACTGTTCGAAGGCTGTGCTGCTGTGCGATCTGGCACAAATGACATGCTGGTGAATAGGGGCCCACTATTGCCCGGCGAGGTACAAGCACGTTTTCAGCGCTTGCCACTATCAAAATCAAATCTAGATCCCTTGAAATACCCCAGGTACACCTCTCCAGTCAGTTATAAGGTCGGGGTCTTTGCAAAGCCTCATGATCAAATCATGATCATCATGAACACTGCATGCATGGGTGCTCAGATCCTCACTGTCAGCCATATTGAAACCCGGGGCCCATATTTCAACGACCCCTCAGTATGCTGTTGGGGGTTCTCGAGGGAGCTAGATTTGCTTATGAAGTCGGTTTAAGACTGTTCCGAGGCTGTGCTGCCGTGCGATCTGGCACAAATGACATGCTGGTGAATAGGGGCCCACTATTGCCCGGCGAGGTACAAGCACGTTTTCAGCGCTTGCCACTATCAAAATCAAATCTAGATCCCTTGAAATACCCCAGGTACACCTCTCCAGTCAGTTATAAGGTCGGGGTCTTTGCAAAGCCTCATGATCAAATCATGATCATCATGAACACTGCATGCATGGGTGCTCAGATCCTCACTGTCAGCCATATTGAAACCCGGGGCCCATATTTCAACCACCCCTCAGTATGCTGTTGGGGGTTCTCGAGGGAGCTAGATTTGATTATGAAGTCGGTTTGAGACTGTTCCGAGGCTGTGCTGCTGTGCGATCTGGCACAAATGACATGCTGGTGAATAGGGGCCCACTATTGTTCGGCGAGGTACAAGCACGTTTTCAGCGCTTGCCACTATCAAAATCAAATCTAGATCCCTTGAAATACCCCAGGTACACCTCTCCAGTCAGTCATAAGGTCGGGGTCGTTGCAAAGCCTCATGATCAAATCATGATCATCATGAACACTTCATGCTCAGATCCTCACTGTCAGCCATATTGAAACCCGGGGCCCATATTTCAACCACCCCTCAGTATGCTGTTGGGGGTTCTCGAGGGAGCTAGATTTGATTACGAAGTCGGTTTGAGACTGTTCCGAGGCTGTGCTGCTCTGCGATCTGGCACAAATGACATGCTGGTGAATAGGGGCCCACTATTGCCCGGCGAGGTACAAGCACGCTTTCAGCGCTTGCCACTATCAAAATCAAATCTAGATCCCTTGAAATACCCCAGGTACACCTCTCCAGTCAGTTATAAGGTCGGGGTCTTTGCAAAGCCTCATGATCAAATCATGATCATTGAACACTGCATGCATGGGTGCTCAGATCCTCACTGTCAGCCATATTGAAACCCGGGGCCCATATTTCAACCACCCCTCAGTATGCTGTTGGGGGTTCTCGAGGGAGCTAGATTTGATTATGAAGTCGGTTTGAGACTGTTCCGAGGCTGTGCTGCTGTGCGATCTGGCACAACTGACATGCTGGTGAATAGGGGCCCACTATTGCCCGGCGAGGTACAAGCACGCTTTCAGCGCTTGCCACTATCATTTTCAAATCTAGATCCCTTGAAATACCCCAGAAACACCTCTCCAGTCAGTTATAAGGTCGGGGTCTTTGCAAAGCCTCATGATCAAATCATGTCATGAACACTGCATGCATGGGTGCTCAGATCCTCACTGTCAGCCATATTGAAACCCGGGGCCCATATTTCAACCACCCCTCAGTATGCTGTTGGGGGTTCTCGAGGGAGCTAGATGTGATTATGAAGTCGGTTTGAGACTGTTCCGAGGCTGTGCTGCTGTGCGATCTGGCACAACTGACATGCTGGTGAATAGGGGCCCACTATTGCCCGGCGAGGTACAAGCACGCTTTCAGCGCTTGCCACTATCATTTTCAAATCTAGATCCCTTGAAATACCCCAGGTACACCTCTCCAGTCAGTTATAAGGTCGGGGTCGTTGCAAAGCCTCATGATCAAATCATGATCATCATGAACACTGCATGCTCAGATCCTCACTGTCAGCCATATTGAAACCCGGGGCCCATATTTCAACCACCCCTCAGTATGCTGTTGGGGGTTCTCGAGGGAGCTAGATTTGATTACGAAGTCGGTTTAAGACTGTTCCGAGGCTGTGCTGCTCTGCGATCTGGCACAAATGACATGCTGGTGAATAGGGGCCCACTATTGCCCGGCGAGGTACAAGCACGCTTTCAGCGCTTGCCACTATCATTTTCAAATCTAGATCCCTTGAAATACCCCAGGTACACCTCTCCAGTCAGTTATAAGGTCGGGGTCTTTGCAAAGCCTCATGATCAAATCATGATCATTGAACACTGCATGCATGGGTGCTCAGATCCTCACTGTCAGCCATATTGAAACCCGGGGCCCATATTTCAACCACCCCTCAGTATGCTGTTGGGGGTTCTCGAGGGAGCTAGATTTGATTATGAAGTCGGTTTGAGACTGTTCCGAGGCTGTGCTGCTGTGCGATCTGGCACAACTGACATGCTGGTGAATAGGGGCCCACTATTGCCCGGCGAGGTACAAGCACGCTTTCAGCGCTTGCCACTATCATTTTCAAATCTAGATCCCTTGAAATACCCCAGAAACACCTCTCCAGTCAGTTATAAGGTCGGGGTCTTTGCAAAGCCTCATGATCAAATCATGTCATGAACACTGCATGCATGGGTGCTCAGATCCTCACTGTCAGCCATATTGAAACCCGGGGCCCATATTTCAACCACCCCTCAGTATGCTGTTGGGGGTTCTCGAGGGAGCTAGATTTGATTATGAAGTCGGTTTGAGACTGTTCCGAGTCTGTGCTGCTGTGCGATCTAGCACAAATGACATGCTGGTGAATAGGGGCCCACTATTGCCCAGCAAGGTACAAGCACGTTTTCAGCGCTTCCCACTATCAAAATCAAATCTAGATCCCTTGAAATACCCCAGAAACACCTCTCCAGTCAGTTATAAGGTCGGGGTCTTTGCAAAGCCTCATGATCAAATCATGATCATCATGAACACTGCATGCATGGGTGCTCAGATCCTCACTGTCAGCCATATTGAAACCCGGGGCCCATATTTCAACCACCCCTCAGTATGCTGTTGGGGGTTCTCGAGGGAGCTAGATGTGATTATGAAGTCGGTTTGAGACTGTTCCGAGGCTGTGCTGCTGTGCGATCTGGCACAAATGACATGCTGGTGAATAGGGGCCCACTATTGCCCGGCGAGGTACAAGCACGCTTTCAGCGCTTGCCACTATCAAAATCAAATCTAGATCCCTTGAAATACCCCAGGTACACCTCTCCAGTCAGTTATAAGGTCGGGGTCGTTGCAAAGCCTCATGATCAAATCATGATCATCATGAACACTGCATGCTCAGATCCTCACTGTCAGCCATATTGAAACCCGGGGCCCATATTTCAACCACCCCTCAGTATGCTGTTGGGGGTTCTCGAGGGAGCTAGATTTGATTACGAAGTCGGTTTAAGACTGTTCCGAGTCTGTGCTGCTGTGCGATCTGGCACAAATGACATGCTGGTGAATAGGGGCCCACTATTGCCCGGCGAGGTACAAGCACGCTTTCAGCGCTTCCCACTATCAAAATCAAATCTAGATCCTTTGAAATACCCCAGGTACACCTCTCCAGTCAGTTATAAGGTCGGGGTCTTTGCAAAGCCTCATGATCAAATCATGATCATCATGAACACTGCATGCATGGGTGCTCAGATCCTCACTGTCAGCCATATTGAAACCCGGGGCCCATATTTCAACCACCCCTCAGTATGCTGTTGGGGGTTCTCGAGGGAGCTAGATTTGATTACGAAGTCGGTTTGAGACTGTTCCGAGGCTGTGCTGCTGTGCGATCTGGCACAAATGACATGCTGGTGAATAGGGGCCCACTATTGCCCGGCGAGGTACAAGCACGTTTTCAGCGCTTGCCACTATCAAAATCAAATCTAGATCCCTTGAAATACCCCAGGTACACCTCTCCAGTCAGTTATAAGGTCGGGGTCTTTGCAAAGCCTCATGATCAAATCATGATCATCATGAACACTGCATGCATGGGTGCTCAGATCCTCACTGTCAGCCATATTGAAACCCGGGGCCCATATTTCAACCACCCCTCAGTATGCTGTTGGGGGTTCTCGAGGGAGCTAGATTTGATTATGAAGTCGGTTTGAGACTGTTCCGAGGCTGTGCTGCTCTGCGATCTGGTGCTGGTGAATAGGGGCCCACTATTGCCCCGCGAGGTACAAGCACGCTTTCAGCGCTTGCCACTATCAAAATCAAATCTAGATCCCTTGAAATACCCCAGGTACACCTCTCCAGTCAGTTATAAGGTCGGGGTCGTTGCAAAGCCTCATGATCAAATCATGATCATCATGAACACTTCATGCTCAGATCCTCACTGTCAGCCATATTGAAACCCGGGGCCCATATTTCAACCACCCCTCAGTATGCTGTTGGGGGTTCTCGAGGGAGCTAGATTTGATTATGAAGTCGGTTTGAGACTGTTCCGAGGCTGTGCTGCTGTGCGATCTGGCACAAATGACATGCTGGTGAATAGGGGCCCACTATTGCCCAGCAAGGTACAAGCACGTTTTCAGCGCTTCCCACTATCAAAATCAAATCTAGATCCCTTGAAATACCCCAGAAACACCTCTCCAGTCAGTTATAAGGTCGGGGTCTTTGCAAAGCCTCATGATCAAATCATGATCATCATGAACACTGCATGCATGGGTGCTCAGATCCTCACTGTCAGCCATATTGAAACCCGGGGCCCATATTTCAACCACCCCTCAGTATGCTGTTGGGGGTTCTCGAGGGAGCTAGATTTGATTATGAAGTCGGTTTGAGACTGTTCCGAGGCTGTGCTGCTCTGCGATCTGGTGCTGGTGAATAGGGGCCCACTATTGCCCTGCGAGGTACAAGCACGCTTTCAGCGCTTCCCACTATCAAAATCAAATCTAGATCCCTTGAAATACCCCAGGTACACCTCTCCAGTCAGTTATAAGGTCGGGGTCTTTGCAAAGCCTCATGATCAAATCATGATCATCATGAACACTGCATGCATGGGTGCTCAGATCCTCACTGTCAGCCATATTGAAACCCGGGGCCCATATTTCAACCACCCCTCAGTATGCTGTTGGGGGTTCTCGAGGGAGCTAGATTTGATTACGAAGTCGGTTTGAGACTGTTCCGAGGCTGTGCTGCTGTGCGATCTGGCACAAATGACATGCTGGTGAATAGGGGCCCACTATTGCCCGGCGAGGTACAAGCACGTTTTCAGCGCTTGCCACTATCAAAATCAAATCTAGATCCCTTGAAATACCCCAGGTACACCTCTCCAGTCAGTTATAAGGTCGGGGTCTTTGCAAAGCCTCATGATCAAATCACTGAGCCAATTCCACTGCTCAAAGGTGCTGAGCTAATTGCTGATGCCTTCAAATGCTCTAACATGGATAAGGTTGTTGATAAATATGTCCTTTCAGGACTCCCATTCTGCCTTGATGGAGAAAAGGCAATTCGAAATATTGCCCAGTCTGGTTATGTTGATTTAACAAATTCCTCTTCTTCCTTCCTCACCCTCTACATGCCTTCAGATAAGGTAATCGATGTTAATGTTCGCGCTCTAATGCATTCGTTTATAATTTTGGACAAAGATGGATTACATCGTATAAATCTTTAGATCTTACCATATTCAGTCACCCTGCATTATTTTTATCTGTCTTTATTTAGAAAGATATACAACAATGACTATACCAAGTTCTGAACTGAAGGAATTCAATGCTGGTGAAATGATAGAACCCCCTTTTCGACTACTCATACTTGGGAAATCAGGATGTGGGAAGACTGAAGCTGTAAAATATTATTTGAAACAGCTGCATGATGCCAAAAGGATTGATACAACACTTATTATATCTGCAACCTCATTTACACATTATTGGGATAAAGCTGCTACTGTTCAACTGGGTGCATGGGATCCCCAATATGTATCAAAGATCATTAAAGAAAGAGAGGAAAAAAGAGAGAGGGGAGAAGATCTTAACCATATGCTGATTATTTTAGAGGATATGATAGAAAATGACCAGCTCGATTTAACTCGAGATAAAACAGTGGGGATGCTGTATGTTAGATCAAGACATGTGAATTGCTCACTCATTACAATATCGCAAAAACTGCGCAAGGTTGCAAGTGTGATTCGCTGTGATTGTGATATCGAAATTATGGTGTGTGCAAGCAATCAAAAAGAGCTGGAAGCATTTGCAGAGGAGTTTTCAACTTTTCCTCGAAAAGAAGATTTCTATAAACTGTTTGAAGAGTATGTCCACTCATACCAATTCCTTGTTTATACATCTTTCAAGTATAATGTGGGCTACTATGTTGATAAAGCCGATTTAGTTGGAGATTTCGATTTTCCTCGCTTCCACAGGAAGCCCAAAAAGAAAAAAAGATGAACTGAAACCACCAGAAAAAGAGGAAGCCCCCAAAGAAGTGAAAAGCCAAGTCCATAGCAATAAATTGATGCGATATAAACGCGGTTTATAAAATTATCTCTCATTCTAATAAAGATACAATGCCTCCCAAACGAAAAATAGGGATCCCAGCTGGGGCTGTTGGCTATTCAGGTGGTGGAAACAGTGGATCCATTCGAGGTTGGGTTCGGGGCTGCCCCGATTGCCCCCGGAAATCTCACAGGGGTCCCCACCCACACGAAACAGCAGGCAGGGAGCGCTGGGATTCGCCAGAGCACTCTGGCAGGTTTGCATGATAGGGAGGGGTGTTAGTTTTCTAGTTTTGGGACCCCTGTGAGATTTCGGGGGGCGATGGGGGCAGCCCCCAACCCAACCTCGATTCTAGGAAACTAACACCCCTCCCTATTATGCAAACCTGCCAGAGTGCTCTTGCGAATCCCAGCGCTCCCTGCCTGCTGTTTCGTGTGGGTGGGGACCCCTGTGAGATTTCGGGGGGCGATGGGGGCAGCCCCCAACCCAACCTCGATTCTAGGAAACTAACACCCCTCCCTATCATGCAAACCTGCCAGAGTGCTCTGGCGAATCCCAGCGCCCCCTGCCTGCTGTTTCGTGTGGGTGGGGACCCCTGTGAGATTTCGGGGGGCGATTGGGGCAGCCCCGAACCCAACCTCGAAACTAGAAAACTAACACCCCTCCCTATCATGCAAACCTGCCAGAGTGCTCTGGCGAATCCCAGCACTCCCTGCCTGCTGTTTCGTGTGGGTGGGGACCCCCTGTGAGATTTCGGGGGGCAATGGGGGCAGCCCCGACTCCAACCTCAAAGCATGAAAACTAACACCCCTCCCTATCATGCAAACCTGCCAGAGTGCTCTGGCGAATCCCAGTGCTCCCTGCCTGCTGTTTCGTGTGGGTGGGGACCCCTGTGAGATTTTGGGGGGCGATGGGGGCAGCCCCAAACCCAACCCCGAAACTAGAAAACTAACACCCCTCCCTATCATGCAAACCTGCCAGAGTGCTCTGGCGAATCCCAGCACTCCCTGCCTGCTGTTTCGTGTGGGTGGGGACCCCTGTGAGATTTCGGGGGGCAATCAGGGCAGCCCTGAACCCAACCTCGAAATTAAAAAGCTAACACCCCTCCCTATTATGCAAACCTGCCAGAGTGCTCCTGCGAATCCCAGCGCTCCCTGCCTGCTGTTTCGTGTGGGTGGGGACCCCTGTGAGATTTCGGGGGGCAACCTTGAAACTAGGAAACTAACACCCCTCCCTATCATGCAAACCTGCTAGAGTGCTCTGGCGAATCCCAGCGCTCCCTGCCTGCTGTTTTGTGTGGGTGGGGACCCCAGTGAGATTTGGGGGGGCGATCGGGGCCGCCCCAAACCCAACCTCGAAACTAGAAAAATAACACCCCTCCCTATCACACAAACCTGCCAGAGTGCTCTGGCGAATTCCAGCGCTCCCTGCCTGCTGTTTTGTGTGGGTGGGGACCCCTGTGAGATTTCGGGGGGCGATTGGGGCCGCCCCGAACCCAACCTCGAAACTGGAAAAATAACACCCCTCCCTATCATGCAAACCAGCCAAGGTGCTCTGGCGAATCCCAGCGCTCCCTGCCTGCAGTTTCGTGTGGGTGGGGACCCCAGTGAGATTTGGGGGGGCGATCGGGGCCGCCCCAAACCCAACCTCGAAACTAGAAAAATAACACCCCTCCCTATCACACAAACCTGCCAGAGTGCTCTGGCGAATCCCAGCACTCCCTTCCAGCTCTTTTATGTGGGTGGGGACCATGTGAGATTTCGGGGGGCGATGATGGCAGCCCCGAACCCAACCTTGAAACTAGAGAGCTAACACCCTCCCTATCATGCTCTGGCGAATCCCAGTGCTCCCTGCCTGCAGTTTCCTGTGGGTGGGGACGCCTGTGAGATTTTGGGGGTCGATCGGGGCCGCCCCGAATCCAACCTCCAAACTAGAAAACTTACACCCCTCCCTATCCTGCAAACCTGCCAGAGTGCTCTGGTGAATCCCAGCGCTCCCCGCCTGCTGTTTCGTGTGGCTGGGGACTTCTGTGAAAATTCCGGGGCAATCAGGGCAGGCCCAAACCCAACCTTGAAACTAGAAAACCAACACCCCTCCCTATCATGCAAACCTGCCAGAGTGCTCTGGCGTATCCCAGCGCTCCCTGCCTGCTGTTTCGTGTGGGTGGGCACCCCTGTGAGATTTCGGGGGTCGATCGGGGCCGCCCCGAACCCAACCTTGAAACTAGAAAAATAACACCCCTCCCTATCATGCAAACCAGCCAAGGTGCTCTGGCGAATCCCAGCGCTCCCTGCCTGCTGTTTCGTGTGGCTGGGGATGCCTGTGAGATTTCGGGGGGCGATGGGGGCAGCCCCGAACCCAACCTTGAAACTAGAGAACTAACACCCCTCCCTATCACACAAACCTGCCAGAGTGCTCTGGCGAATCTCAGCCCTCCCTTCCAGCTGTTTCGTGTGGGTGGGGACCCCTGTGACATTTCGGGGGGCGATGAGGGCAGCCCCGAACCCAACCTTGAAACTAGAGAACTAACACCCTCCCTATCATGCAAACCTGCCAGAGTGCTCTGGCGAATTCCAGCGCTCCCTTCCTGCTGTTTCGTGTGGGTGGCACCCCTGTGAGATTTCGGGGGGCGATGGGGGCAGCCCGGAACCCAACCTCGAAACTAGAAAACTAACACCCCTCCCTATCATGTGAACCTGCGGGAGTGCTCTGGCGAATCCCAGCGCTTCCGGCCTGCAGTTTCGTGTGGGTGGGGACCCCTGTGAGATTTCGGGGGGCGATGGGGGCAGCCCCGAACCAAACCTCGAAACTAGAAAACGAACACCCTTCCCTATCATGCAAACCAGCCAAGGTGCTCTGGCGAATCCCAGTGCTCCCTGCCTGCTGTTTCCTGTGGGTGGGCACCCCTGTGAGATTTCGGGGGTCGATCGGGGCCGCCCCAAACCCAACCTCGAAACTAGAAAACTTACACCCCTACCTATCATGCAAACCTGCGGGAGTGCTCTGGTGAATCCCAGCGCTCCCTGCCTGCTGTTTCGTGTGGGTGGGGACCCCTGTGAGATTTCGGGGGGCGATGGGGGCAGCCCCAAACCCAACCTTGAAACTAGAAAACTAACACCCCTCCCTATCATGCAAACCTGCGGGAGTGCTCTGGCGAATCCCAGCGCTCCCTGCCTGCTGTTTCGTGTGGGTGGGGACCCCTGTGGGATTTCAGGGGGCTATGGGGGCAGCCCCGAACCCAACCTCGAAACTAGAAAACTAACACCCCTCCCTATCATGCAAACCTGCCAGAGTGCTCTTGCAAATCCCAGCGCTCCCTGCCTGCTGTTTCGTGTGGCTGGGGATGCCTGTGAGATTTCAGGGGGCGATGGGGGCAGCCCTGAACCCAACCTCGAAACTAGAAAACTAACACCCCTCCCTATCATGCAAACCTGCCAGAGTGCTCTGGCGAATCTCAGCGCTCCCTTCCAGCTGTTTCGTGTGGGTGGGGACCCCTGTGAGATTTGGGGGGGCGATGAGGGCAGCCCCGAAGCCAACCTTGAAACTAGAGAACTAACACCCTCCCTATCATGCAAACCTGCCAGAGTGCTCTGGCGAATCCCAGCACTCCCTGCCTGCTGTTTCGTGTGGGTGGGGACCCCTGTGAGATTTCAGGGGGCGATGGGGGCAGCCCCGAACCCAACCTCGAAACTAGAAAACGAACACCCTTCCCTATCATGCAAACCAGCCAAGGTGCTCTGGCGAATCCCAGCGCTCCCTGCCTGCTGTTTCGTGTGGGTGGGCACCCCTGTGAGATTTTGGGGGCGATCAGGGCAGCCCTGCACCGAACCTCGAAACAAGAAAACTAACACCCCTCCCTATCATGCAAACCTGCCAGAGTGCTCTGGCGAATTCCAGCGCTCCCTGCCTGCTGTTTTGTGTGTGTGGGGACCCCTGTGAGATTTCGGGGGGCGATGGGGGCAGCCCCAAACCCAACCTCAAAACTAGAAAACTAACACCCCTCCCTATCATGCGAACCTGCGGGAGTGCTCTGGCGAATCCCAGCGCTCCCTGCCTGCTGTTTCGTGTGGGTGGGGACCCCTGTGAGATTTCGGGGGGCGATCGGAGCTGCCCCGAACCCAACCTTGAAACTAGAAAAATAACACCCCTCCCTATCATGCAAACCAGCCAAGGTGCTCTGGCCAATCCCAGCGCTCCCTGCCTGCTGTTTCGTGTGGGTGGGCACCCCTGTGAGATTTCGGGGGGCGATGGGGGCAGCCCCGAACCCAACCTTGAAACTAGAGAACTAACACCTCTCTCTATCACACAAACCTGCCAGAGTGCTCTGGCGAATCTCAGCGCTCCCTTCCAGCTGTTTCGTGTGGGTGGGGACCCCTGTGAGATTTCGGGGGGCGATGAGGGCAGCCCCGAACCCAACCTTGAAACTAGAGAACTAACACCCTCCCTATCATGCAGACCTGCCAGAGTGCTCTGGCGAATTCCAGCGCTCCCTTCCTGCTGTTTTGTGTGGGTGGCACCCCTGTGAGATTTCGGGGGTCGATCGGGGCCGCCCGGAACACAACCTTGAAACTAGAAAACTAACACCCCTCCCTATCATGCAAACCAGCCAAGGTGCTCTGGCGAATCCCAGCGCTCCCTGCCTGCTGTTCCGTGTGAGTGGGGACCCCTGTGAGATTTCGGGGGTCGATCGGGGCCGCCCCGAACCCAACCTCGAAACTAGAAAACTAACACCCCTACCTATCATGCAAACCTGCCAGAGTGCTCTGGCGAATTCCAGCGCTCCCTGCCTGCTGTTTTGTGTGGGTGGGGACCCCTGTGAGATTTCGGGGGGCGATGGGGGCAGCCCCGAACCCAACCTCGAAACTAGAAAACTAACACCCCTCCCTATCATGCGAACCTGCGGGAGTGCTCTGGCGAATCCCAGCGCTCCCTGCCTGCTGTTTTGTGTGGGTGGGGACCCCTGTGAGATTTCGGGGGTCGATCGGGGCCGCCCGGAACACAACCTCAAAACTAGAAAACTAACACCCCTCCCTATCATGCAAACCCGCCAGAGTGCTCTGGTGAATCCCAGCGCTCCCTTCCAGCTGTTTCGTGTGGGTGGGACCCCTGTGAGATTTCAGGGGGCGATGGGGGCAGCCCCGAACCCAACCTCGAAACTAGAAAACTAACACCCCTCCCTATCATGCAAACCTGCCAGAGTGCTCTGGTGAATCCCAGCGCTCCCTTCCTGCTGTTTTGTGTGGGTGGGGACCCCTGTGAGATTTAGGGGGGCGATGGGGGCCACCCTGAACCCAACCTCGAAACTAGAAAACTAACACCCCTCCCTATCATGCAAACCAGCCAAGGTGCTCTGGCGAATCCCAGCGCTCCCTGCCTGCTGTTTCGTGTGGGTGGGCACCCCTGTGAGATTTCGGGGGGCGATCGGGGCCACCCCGAACCCAACCTCGAAACTAGAAAACTAACACCCCTTCCTATCATGCAAACCTGCCAGAGTGCTCTGGCAAATCCCAGCGCTCCCTGCCTGCTGTTTCGTGTGGGTGGGACCCCTGTGAGATTTCGGGGGGCGATGGGGGCAGCCCCAAACCCAACCTCGAAACTAGAAAACCAACACCCCTCCCTATCATGCGAACCTGCGGGAGTGCTCTGGCGAATCCCAGCGCTCCCTGCCTGCTGTTTTGTGTGGGTGGGCACCACGTGAGATTTCGGGGGGCGATCCAGGCCGCCCCGAACCCAACCTTGAAACTAGAGAACTAACACCCCTCCCTATCATGCAAACCTGCTAGAGTGCTCTGGCGAATCCCAGTGCTCCCTGCCTGCTGTTTTGTGCGGGGGGGCGATGGGGGCAGCCCCGAACCCAACCTCGAAACTAGAAAACGAACACCCTTCCCTATCATGCAAACCAGCCAAGGTGCTCTGGCGAATCCCAGCACTCCCTGCCTGCTGTTTCGTGTGGGTGGGGACCCCTGTGATTT
>QPMI01000379.1:0-35189 GCA_004431415.1 Cyanophora paradoxa | reverse complement strand
CGCGCCGGGCGCACCGCGCAGGAGCATGCCGTCGGTGACGAATTTGATCCGCGTCTTCTCGGGGTCCCACTTCTCGTCGAAGCGCACGCAGTAGCCAACCTACGGCCGGCCGGCGCCGCGGCGCGTGAGCGAGCGCCGATCCGAGCTCGAACGGCTCGTTTCCGAGCGCGGGGGCGGCGCGCCTCGGTGCCGAGGCCGCAGCCCATCTCCTCGGCGACGCGCTGGGCGACGGTGATGGCGGCGATGCGCCGCGGCTGCGTGCAGGCCACCATGCGGTTTCCCGCCGTCCAGCCGGCCTCGTGCAGGTACTGTGGGATCTCTGCGCCCGCGTCCCGCGTTCGGCCGCGGCCGACACTGGCGAAGCCGCCGCGCGAACGCCGCACGCACGCGTCGTCTTGCCGGAGCCCGTCTGTCCCACGATAACCACCGCGCGGTACGTCTCGACCATGTACAGGAACGCATCGCCTGCGGGAAGGTTCGCAGCCGCGCGGGCCGCCGCGGGGCCGCGCGAGCGACGCACGGCACTTGTAGATGGGCAGGCGCTGCCGCTGCTGGTACAGCGAGAGGCGCGAGTTCGGGTTGAAGACGATGGGGGCCGGCTCGCCATCGTTCCGATCGATGTCCACGCCGGGCGCAATCGTGCCCGGCTTCCAGAACTTCTGCATGGACGTCATCTCGGCGCCCCGAATCCGTAGCTAGCGCGTGGGGCTCAGGCGCCCGCCGCCAGCCGAGCTCCGCGTTCTCCTCGCCAGCGCGTTGCGCTGCCGCGCGGCGCGGCTCGCGTGCTCTGCGATACTGCTGCTCTCCGATGGGTGCGCCGCAAAGCTGGATGCCGGGTTCGAGCGCTCGCCGGGGGGATACAGGTGGAAACCGCTCGAAGTTTGCCGATGGCCAGCAGACCACTGCACGCCCGCGTTGCAGGCGGAGACTCGTCGGTGCGCGCGACAGAGCCCGGGCCCGCCCTGCGTCGCGCGTGCGGCGTTCGAGCGCTCATCGCTCCGCAGGACGAGGCCGAGATCGAGGTCTTCGAGCCCTCGGCCGGTCCCGCGTTTCCCAAGAAGAAGACTGCGTCAGCGGCGCGAGCCCAGCCCGCTCCTGCCGACGCGGGCGCGGCGTCCTCGTCCTCAGCGCCAGCGGCGCCGCCGCCCCCGCCGGAACCCGAGCCGGACTACACTTTCGAGAGCGTTCCGCAAGGCGAGCCGCCCGCCCGCTCGGCCGCCGGATCGACGTAACGGGCCACGCGCAGGGGTCATCAGCGTCGCGGCGTCGCAGGCGCAGCCTTCGCCGGTGCGGAGGGCGCGCCCAAAGGACATCGAATCCTCAGACGAGGACGAGCCGCCCAAGCCCACGACCCCGACGCGGGCCCCGACCCACGAGGCGCGCCCCGCGACCCACCTCGCCGCGCCGCGCCTCGCCCGCCGCGCCGCGTGACACGCACGCGCGCAGCTTGCCGGGCTGAAGCTGGGTCCCTCGGCGGGCCGCGGGCGGGGCATGGCGGGCACGGCGCTGCGGCCTTCGTCCTCGCGCGGGCGGGACCCGGCGATGCAGAGCCTGTTCGCCAAGTACGGGACGGACCGCGGGACGCTCCTCTCGTCCAGGGCGCCCGCAACCTGGACGCCGAAGACCTTACCAGCCTCTCCGGCCCCGCGCCGCCGGGCGCCCCGGCCCCCGCCGCCCCCGCCCCGGCCCCAGCCCCCGGCGCCGGCGCCGGCGCCGGCCCCGCGTCCGAGGACACGGAGGGCGTCTCCATAGAGTTTTAGGCAGGGAAGTACAGCTAGCTTAGCTCTAAGAAAACATCATGCCGCGCGCTCGTGGTCCTGGGGTGCCGCGCCCCAGCAGGGCTGGCGGCCGGCCGGCCCGTGGGTCAGGAAGTGGGCCACAACTCTGGCGTCCAGCTCCCAGTAGTGCGGTACCCGTGCCAGCGGCTTGACGGCCAGGTCCACGGCCGCCACGCTGTAGGCCAGCGGCGGCAGGTTCGGCGACCGGAGCCGGCCGGGGCCCGCGCCTTGCGGGGTACAGGAAAACCCCGCGGCCGCGGCCTCGGCGCCGGCTGCGGGCGGCTCGGTCCGCCTGAGGGCCACCATTAGGGAGAGGTCCTTGGCGGTGGCCGAAAGAGAGAAGGCGGCCAGGGCGAGGGCCCGGCCCCGCGGCGCCGCCGCCTCCGCCAGGCTCGCCTCCCCCGGCAGCGCCTCCTCCCCCCTCAGCACCCGCTCCAGGCTCGGCACCATCGCCGCCTGCGCAGCGGGGTACACGCACGTCACTCGGGGACGGGGGGACGCTATTTTTGCGAGCGTTCGGGGCCCGCCTTGCCCTCGACGGTGTCCGGATCCCACCCCCGCAGCTCCTCCGCCTGCACCGGTACCCCCCGTGAGAGATTGCGCGGGGGAGGAGCGAGCAACGTCGTACCCCGGCCTCGGCGGAGTGGGCCTCGTAGAGGCCCCGGGCCGCCTCCACGTCCAGGCGGTCCAGCTCCTGTACCCCCGCTGAGAAGGAAGCGGGGGGGGGATGGAGCGGGGGGGGGGTAGGGGCGCCTGGAGGGCCTTGACGCGGTCGAGGACGCCGCTGGCGCGGAGGGCGGCGGCGACGGCGGCGAGGAAGGCGCCGACGGGGTCCGCCCCGCAGCTGCGCTCGCCCAGGAGCGCCCGCGCCGCCCGCTCTAGGGCCGCACCTCCGTCCTGGGCGTCCTCGCCGTAGACCAACTCCCCGTCCGCGAAGACGCGGAAATTGTTCTGCGGGCTCGCAAGCAGCGCCGCCAGCGCCTCCTGCCCGCGAAAGTCAGAGAGGGGTACGAACGCCGGCGCGCGCGCGCGCCTGCATGGGCCCCGGGTGCCCCGAGAAGAGCTGAAGGGGGCAGTACCCCCCGTCCGGCGGGGCGCCGCCGCCGGCGGCGCGCCGCTTGCCGTGCTTCAGGTACTGACGCAGGTGCATCAGGAGCAGAGAGATCAGGCGGATGGATCGATTGATCAGATAGATCAGAGGGGCGGACCTGGTGCATGCAGTAGCGGCAGAAGCGCCGCTTCGCGCGCGCCGTTTCGCGGCTGAGGTGGCCCGAGGATGGCAGGAAGCCCCACTTGGGCTGCGGAGGGCGGCGCGAGCGCACTGAGGACGTGGCCGAGCAGCGAAGGGACCCAGGCCCGACCTTGATTTCGACGCAGAGGGTCGGGGAATCCGCGGCCGCGTCCCGGACGCCTGCGAGCGAGCGGGCGAGCGGCGCACGTGAGCGGCGGAAACGCGCGCGCAGGGCGAGCTCGAGGAGGAGGACGCACCACGGAGGAGCGTGCAGTCGGGCATGAGCACGGCGGAGCGCTGCGGGAGGCAGGCCGCGGCCCCGCTGCCGTCCGCGTGCTGTCGGCGCCTGTGCTCGGGCCGCTCGGCTTCCACGGCCGCGACGACTCCCTCCACGAAGCTTTCTTCGAGGTCCACCACCTCCTGGAGCGGGCGGTCAGGGGCGAACGGGGGAGAGAGCCGCGGAGAGAGCAGCGGGAGTGCAGGCACCATGGGCAACACGAACTCCCGGCCCAGCAGCGGAGCGACGACGCGCTGCGCAAATGCGACCTCATCCGCGACAGAGACGGCGCCCTTCTCCACCTTGCGCAGGCGCAGCACCATTCCGATCTGCGTCCGCGGGGCAGGTCGCGCGCGTACGCGTCAAACCGCGCATCCAATTGCGCGCACGGACCAGCGACGGCTCGTCCGATCCTGCGTACTGGATCGCCAGGTTCTCGGCGCCCTCCGCCTTGTACGACCAGTCCGGCACGCGGGTCCGCGCAATTGCCGCGCCTCTGCCGGCGCTCATGCTACGCTAGACGATGCTGGGGGCCCTAGGCCTGGGCAGCTTTACAGCAAGTTTTGCTTGAAGGGGGTAGACCAATCGCCCAGAGCGCCTCGTCCGGTTCCTCAAACACAAAGCTCGAGCATGGCGGACGCCGGCGTTGAGGAGGTTGATCACATGGGAGATGAGACCGAGCACCTCGATACGTCGGGCGAGCACAAGGAAGGCGAGGAGAAGCACGAGGCGGTCGACGAGGTTCGCGCCCGCGGAGCACAATCGCGATACGAAGGCGATTACCCGTTCTGAAACGCCCCGCCCGCCCCGCAGGAGGTGGAGGCGCTCAAGAGGAAGTTGAAGGAAATGGACGAGCAGCTCGCAAACCAGCGCGAGGGAAAGGACGGCGCACAGTCTGCGGGTGCGTTTCCACGACATTCGGACCGCTAGCTTCCCCGCTCTCGAAGATGGTTCGCGTCCCTGAACTGGTCGCCCGGCAGCGAGCAAAGAAGAGGCGGACAGCCGCTCCATATACGTCGGTAGCGTGCGTTCCTTTTGGTTCCTTGCTATAGCAACGCGCGCGGTCGCCGAATGTCTTCCGCAGGTCGACTACAGTGCGACTCCGGAGGAGCTGCAGGCGCACTTCCAGTCCTGCGGCACGATCAACCGCGTGACGATTCTGTGTGACAAATTCACTGGCCAACCGAAAGGGTCCGCCCCGCACCGCCCTGCCGCGCATCCGCGCAGCTGACCACATTCTCGCGTAGCTTTGCCTACATCGAATTCGCGGAGGCGGAGGCGGTACAAACAGCGGTCGCGTTGAACGAGTCAGTCTTCAAGGGTCGCCAGATCAAGGTTAGCTACCTCGCCGCGCCGCGCGGGCAGTCTTCTGCCGTCTTGTCCCGTGAGCCGCGAGCTGACGCGGCGGCAGGTGAACCCGAAGCGGACGAACGTGCCCGGCATGGCTGTGCGCGGGGGTCACGGGTTCCCGCGCGGCCGCGGCGGCTTCCGCGGACGCGGCGGCTACGGCCCTCACTACGGCGCACCGTACGGCGCACCCTACGGGCCCCCGGGCGGCTTCTACGGCCCTCCCCGCGGCCGTGGCGGCTTCCGCGGCGGATTCCGTGGTCGGGGTGGCGGTGGCGGCTACGGCTACCACCCGTACGCGTACTAGACGGTCTTCCTGCCTTCCAGCTCCCCCGCCCCCCGCGATCCAGCTCCCCAGGTGTCGCCCCAGCCACCAAGCCTGTCCTTCCCGCCCTCGGGGCTTCGCCTCGACTCCCGTTCGAGTCCATTTGATCTCACTCGGCCCGCGCCCGCCCCTGTAATGTTCTCCTGACCCCGGGCGACCGTCTCGCTGCCTTCCCACCACCTCCTGTTCTCTCTGTGTGCCGCCGCGGCGCCGAAGCAAACAAGGGGCCGGAAAGAGACAAGAAGATTCAAAAAAGATCGCTCTGAATCGGCCTCTCTGCTTTCTTGCCACACCCGCCCGCCCCACGCCGTGCCTGGGAAAGTAGGGGGTTCGCATGCATTTCAAAACTGCACATCACGTCGTCTTGCATGCGGCAGGAAGCTAAGAATTCAAAACAAAAAAATCCTAATAGAAGAACAGCTTGGCGGCTCGCGATCCAAAATTCACTGCATTAACTTAATCGCAATAGAGCGTGTCCTTGGTGGCCTCCCCCGTGGTGGGGTTCGTGCCTGACGCCACCCCGCACAGAGTGTCCTGGGGGGCGAGGCGGTTCAGCGGGACGGGGGGCGAGCGAGGTGGGGGTACAAGGGACTCGCATGGACGTCCTTGCGGAGAATGACGTCAGTGAAATCGGCGCCGGCGATCTTCGGGAGCGGCTCTGCCACGCAGATGAAAGAGAATTGATTAGGGTGGTGGGGGTAGAGAGCAGTCGCGGTGGTGGGTACCGTCGTTCTTGGTGAGGATGGCGTTGCTCCAGAAGGAGCCCGAGAGAACCGCGTTCTGCGCGGAGGCGGGACGTGAGGGGGTACAACGTTAGCGGCGCGAGAAAGGGCCCCGCCGGACCTTGAAGTTGGCGTCCGTGACGTTCGCCTTCTCGAACGTCGCGGTGGTGAGGTCCGCGCCTGGAGCGGCGTCGGTTCGCGCGAGCGAGGGGGGGGGATGTGGGAAGGTGGGGGGCGGGAGGGAGGGGGGTACCCTCGAAGTTGGCGCTCGTGACGTCGGCCTGGAAGAACGAGGCCCCCTGGCGCGGCGGCATCGGGAGGGAGGGGGGGGGAGATGCGATGCGCCCGGGGCGCGCATGGGCGCCGCGCACCACGAGTTTGGCGCCGGAGAAGTCGCAGCCGCGGAGCTGTCGAGTGGGGAGGGAGGGAGTCGGCCACGGGCGGGGCGGGGCGGGGCGGGGCGGGGCGGCGAGCGGCGGGGCGGGGCGGGGCGGGGCGGTGCGGGGCGGGAGGAGCGCAACGATAGCGGAAGTGAACTCTTCGCCGGTGAGGTCCTTGCCCTTGAAGGTCTGCTCGCCGCTGTCGCACTCCGCCTGCCGCGCGCAGTGTCGCGTCAGCGGCGAGCTCCCGCCGCGCGCTGCAGCCGGCGCGGTGGCCTCGCAAACGCGAGAGCCCCTAGCCGACATTCTTCATCCGCACGCGCCGACCGCCGGCCGCTCCCGAGGCGCGGCGGCCGCGGAGCACGTGGGGCACACGCCTCCGGAGAGATAGCTAAGGCACGGGTAGCCACGTACGCTCAAATCGATCTTGACGAAACCCTTGGCGAAAGCCGCCTGCTCGGCGCCGAGGAGTCCCGCGGCAGCGAAAGCGACGGCGGCGGCCGCGGCCGCCAGCGTGCGCGCCGGCTTGAACGCCCGCTCGCCGGACGAGCTGCTGCCTTCCGCCTTGATGCTGCAGATCGGCCTGAGATGCAACACGTCAGCGGACGTTGAGCCGCTGGCATGGCCTTGGCGGTTGCACACCTGTCGGGTCGGACGGGCGCAGCCTGCTGGCAAGCGCGCCTCTCGACTCCGACACCAGTGAAGCTCGTCGCAAGCCGCGCGGCGGCAACGGCGGACGCGGTGAAGGCCATCGGTGGTCGCGGCGACGGGTACGAATTAGCCGAGTCGAACTGTCGGTCATAGACATCGGAGCGGGCGGCCGCGTCCGCTGGGAACGCACGAAAGCGCAGCTACTCGAGGCGACTAGCGATGGACGGCGGCTCCGCGGACATCCCCGGCCTAGGAACCAGCGAGCACGCCGGCGAGCTCGAGAGCGCGAGCGACGAGCAGCCGATCGAATCTCAAGCCGCCGGCGATGCGGGCGGCATCCCGGGCCTCGACGGAGCCGAGAACGCAGACGGCGGCCAGGCTGACCCTGCGCTGGAGAGCTCCGGCGAAGGCGGCGCGATACCGGGTCTCGGCGCCAGCGACAATGCAGGCGCTGGGCAGGAAGACGTCGCCCCGGCCGCCCCTGTTGACGCCGACGGCGCCCCGGCGGCCTCCAGCGCCTCCGGGCCTCCCGCGCCCATTCGCGAGGCCGTCGCGACTGGCTTCTGGACGGGATCGCGGGCCGTAGCGCATCGCGAAGGCCGCATGACCTCGGCGGACGTGCGCCGCGCGCCCCTGTCCGCCTCGAGCTCGCCCCAGCTCAACCCGCGCCACGGCCCACAGGTCGGGCCGGCGTACCGGGCCGAGCTGGAGAAGCTGGTGGGGAACCTGAAGCCGGTCATTTCGAACCTGTCGCGCCTCGCGGACGACTACAAGACGACGCACGCGGAGGAGATCATCAACTCGGTCGCCTGGAAGGCGCGCACGCCCGGCCAGCGCCCCGCCCCGCGCGCGCCCCGCGAGCGAGCGCAGCGGTCGGCGCTCACTCGCGCATCGATCGATCGATCAGATCCGGAAGGCGCCGGGGGAGGCGAAGCTGCCGTTCGTGTACCTCCTCGACTCGCTCGTGATGAACGTGGGCGAGCCGTACCGCTCCGGCTTCGCCCCGCACGTCCCCTCCGTGCTCTCGAACGCGTACGAGGCGGCGGGGGCCGAGGTCCGCGCCAAGCTGCGCAAGCTGCTCGAGCTGCGCCGCAAGATCTACCCCGAGGCTACCTTCCGCGAGGCTCGCCAGCGCCTCGCCCGCATCGACGGCGGCACCGGCGCCGGCGCCGCCGCCACCGCCGCCGCAGCTTCGCCGGGCTCGCCGGCGGAGGCCTCCCGACCGGCCGCGTCGGCCGCGGCCTCGGCGCCGTCTGGGGCGAAGCGGCCGCCGGGCCGGCCGCAGCAGCAGGAGGCCCCCGCGAAGCGGCAGCGGCGGCCGGCGGGAGCCGCGCATGGCGCGCAGGCGGCGGAGGAGGCGTGGTACCCCCGGGCCCGCCCATGGACCTCTCCCGCCTCCCGCCGGCGGCGCTGGCCCGCGTCTTCGCCGCTATGGACTTCCACGACGCGGCGCGCCTCCGCCGCTGCTCGCGCGCCTTCGCCGCCGCCGCCCACGCCGCCCTCTCCGCCCCGGAGCCGGCCCCGCGGCCCCGCGAGCTCGCCCTGCCCCTCGCCGACCGCCCCCCCTCCTACGTCCCGGCCTCGGCTGAAGACTTTCTGGCTCGGTACCCCGTCGACCCCGCCCGGCTCCGCCTCCGCGTCCCCGCCGGGGCGGCCCCAGCGATGGTCTGGCGGCCGCCTTCGCCGGCGTGGCGCGGCTCGTCCAGACGCGCTGCCCGGCGCGCCCCTCGCGCGACTTGGTCACGGAGGAGCATTCGGGGCCCGCCGCCCGCGGCCGCCCGCCCGCCCCGCAGGCCCCCACCGCCGTCCAGCCCCCGACCGACAAGGCCCGCCGCCGCACCCCCCCCCACCCCCACACACACACGCCGTCTAAAAATAGCGCAGGACCTTCTGGGTGTCTTCCCCGCCTTCTCAGCCTCCCTCGACCCGCTCCTCCTCTCCACCGTACACGACTCCACCTCCCACGCGCGTACCCCCCGCCGCTTCCATACCCCCCGCCCCCCCCTCTCAAACAGGTTTCGGCGCAGGCGCCCCTCCGCCTCGCGATCACCTCGGCCGTCGTCGACGCCGTCCTCAAGGTACCCCCTCACCCCCTTCTATCTGCTACTACCCCCCTCTGATTCCTCCCCCCCCCCCAAAAGGACGCCCGGCGGCTCGCAAGCCTTCGCCGCTTCTTTCTCGAGGGCCGCTGCGACGCCGCCCTGGCCCAGGCGCGCCGCCGCCGCCCGCCCGCCCCCGCGCCCCTCGCCCGGCGTGCATCCGAGCCCCTGTACCCCCCGCCACCCCACCTGCAGCTCGGCGGCAACGCGAACCAGGTCCTCGCGCGCCTCTTCCGCTCCCCCTTCTGGACCGGCGACACGGTACCCCCCCCCCGACCCGCCCCGGCTCGGGGTACGGCCGCCGAGGCGCGGGGCCGGGGGCAGGTGGTCGGGTTCGCCTTCGCGCTGGCGCGCTCGCGCCCCGGGATCGAGGTGGCGGCCCTCGTCGCCGCCATCCAGACGGTCTTCAACCGTGCACTGGCCCGCTCCGAGCGGCCCCCGGCCGGCCCCGCCGCCCAGCCCTCCTCGTCCGCCCCGCCGCTCCCCGCCCCCGCACGCCTCTCTCGCTGAGGGTGCGCAGGCGGTCCCGCTCGGGGGGCGCCGAGGCGGCCCAGCTCCTGGCGGCCATCGCAGGAGAGTCGCGCGCCCTCCTCGCCGCCCCCGCCGTCCGCCCCTTTCGTGTACCCCCGCCCCAATTCGTGTACCCCGGCCCCTTAGCCTAGCCCTGCCGCAGCCGCGCCCCATGCAGCTCTGCTACCAGCTCTACTCCACCTTCTGCGGGCCCCAGGGCCTCCGCGAGGTCCGCGTACCCCCCTCCCGTCCCTCTACCCGTACCCCCCTCACTCCCTCCCCCCCAGGTGCTTCCCCTCCTCCCGGAGCGGGACCTGCTCGAGTTTCTCTCGGAGGCCCCCTCCACGTTCCCCACCCAGCTCGCCCAGGCCCGCACGCGTACCCCCCCGCGCGCCTTCTTCCCCCCTCCCCCACTTTCTGAGCCCCCGGGCGCAGGCGCTGGGCCAGGCGTTCCAGCGGGCGCCGGCGCGGGGCTCGGCGGGCCCCAGCGCCGAGTCGGCCCGCGAGACCCTCCGCCGCCTCTGCATCGTCGCACAGGCGCGCGCTCTTGCTAGAGGGGGGTACTGCCGCTTAGCACGCCTAGCTAGACCCTCCGCCGCCCGAGAGACCCTCCCCTGCGCTCGCTCGCTAGAGGGGGGTGCTGCCGCTTAGCGCGTCTAGCTAGATGTATCTATCTAGCTAGCTAGCTAGCTAGCGTGGCCTCCGCCGCGCCTCCTCCGCCTAGGTCTTCGTCGACCTGGGAACTAGAACTAGACCTGGGAACTAGAGGACCTGGGACCCGCCTCCTTGCCGCCGCCTCCTCCTTTCGCTTCATTTCGCGTACCCCCGGCTCACTCGCTTTCGCCGCAGGCGGTCGTGACGGACCACGCCCGGGGGGAGGCGTCGAAGGCGCGCGGGGCACCCCGGGCGCGTGTGTACCCCTCCCGATCTGTTTGTGACTTGCTTGCAGGTCGCCGGCTTCTCGCGCCGCGACATCCAGAAGCTCGCCGACATCCTCAGGTCCCCGGCTCGATTCCGCGAGCCGCCCTTTCATCTGGCCTGGCCTGATCATGAACCCCGCGCGCGCCCCTCCCCCCCATACAGCGCCGTAAAAGGACGGCCGACCGGATCTACGGGCCCGGCCGGCGCCGCCCAGGTCGAATCCCCCGCGGCCCCTTTCAAAACTCAGCTTCTGACGGGTACGCCGCAGTCCGACGCGGGCGGGTACGGCTCCTTCGCCTCCGGCGGCGGCTACGGCCACGAGGAGTGCGTACCCCCACCGGCCGCCCTCGTACCCCCCCCCTCCCCTCCCCGGGGTAGAGCGGGCGGCGCAGGGATGTGGAGTACGTGGCGGGGGAGGGGGAGGAGGCGGGGGGGGCAGACGCGATCGACGAGGGGGGGGGCGACGACGCCCCCGAGTACGAGTGACCCCCGGGGCCCTGCTTGCAGACCTACCTCCCGCCAGGTTTTAGTAGTAAGAGGATTGGAATTTGTGAAATGATGCCCTGGTCTGGAAAAAGAGAAGGGGAAAACGAGACGACGCGCCCTGGGAGATGGCGGGGGGAGGGCTGTGGGGGTGGGCGGGGCAGGCGCGGGCGGGCGGAAGTTTGATGAAAATATGTACACAATAATACATGGTTCTACGTGTCCGGCAACATCGCTAATACTTGAGAATTAGATTGGATTAGATTAGACGTCGGCAATCACTTCCGCGAACCCTCTTCGGCAGCAGGCGGCGCGGGCTCGGGATCCGGCATGGCGGCGGGTTGCTGGTGAGCGTGCCAGCACTTCCTCTCTTGGATCCAATCTGTCCGGACCTCCGTGCAGAGGAAGAAGCTGTTGTACATAATCCCATTCTCTGATTTCCGGGTACGCGGTCAATTTAATCGACTCGGTGATTGCAAATTAAACGAGGCGGCATTAAATATTCGAATTCGGGTTAACGTTGAGCAAACGCACTGTTGACGGTCAAGAGGTAAGGGAACCAAGGCCTCCTGAGCAGGTCGCAGTACTTGTTCTCGCACGTGCGGGTCTGTTTATTGATGCCATAAGGCGGCTGTGAATCCTTCACCTGCAAGTATATGGAGAAACGCGTGAGATCGCATATACAGCATTGATCATGAGCACTGATCATGAGAGCGAACCTCGACAGAAAAGGTCGTGCCGTCCCGAAGGTCTGGTCTGCAGAAAACGCCGTCGCACCCCCAGTCGCTCTTTAGGGAGAAGCGCTCTTCAATCTCCTTCATCATGGCATCGCCACTTCCAGCTGCCATGCGTCGTGAGCGCAATTGTATGCAATCAGGCCTGCTTCGGCCGCGCAAGCACCGAATTCTTCCCTCCCTCCGAGATGCCTCTCAACAGCGCCCACTCGATCACGGTTGAAGGGACCCCCTACAATGCGGTGAGCTTCTAAGCGCACGAAAGCAGGCCTAGAGCGGGCTCGGTGTTTCGAATCGCAATTCAAATGATTTGCGTTCGCACCCTGGTTCGGCTGGAGAAACACCATTCCTCGATGTCGATGCTCTCGTCCAACATTGCGTCGGCGTCCTGCGCAGGGCGCAAGCTTAAGGGTCACAGGATGCCCTCAGAGCCTTTAATAATTCAAATGGGTAATTGTTGCAGACCTGGTGATTAATTCTGATATTCATGCACGGCACCCCTTTTCTGGCCATATTATAATCGATGGGCAGGACCAGTTTTGTTGCATACATGTTGGCGAGGGCGTCTTTTTCCCTGTGTGGCGACGTCGAACTCGAGTTTTAATCTATAGGACTTGAACCACCGCGCACCAACCCCAAGCCGTTTCCATAAGGAGCCGCCGCCCGCGCCGCGAGCCTCCGGTCGCCGCGGCCGCCCGCGGAATCAAAATTGACGAGTTGGGGCTCGCCATAACCAGTGGCGAGCCTGCCGCGTGCAGATGCAAAGTCATTCACGATCAGTCATTTAGAAAGTCGAACGTTGGTCCCACCATTCTTGTCCATAAGCACGCCGTTGACACTCATGACTTCCTTGGTCAGATTCATGACGGCAAAGGACAGGCCGAAGACCGTCGGACGGCGCCAATGATGACGATCGCGAAGACGGCGAGGAAGAGGACCGCGGCCTTGTAGAGCTGGGACCGCTTCTCCTCCTCGAAGAGCTGCCGTTGCATCGCGCATGCGCAGAGCTCGGGTCAGCGCGCAAACGTCACCACGAGACCGGCATCGGGGAATGAATGACCTTGTCCATGAGCCCGCAGAGCTGACAGCCGGAGAGTGTCATGATCAGAGAACTCGAAGCTTATGATCGTGAAATGCAACTACAAACAACGTGCCTCGTCTTGGTCGATGACGCCATCTTGGTTCCTGCCACCGATGTCCGGTTACATAGAGGGAATTCGAAGCTTAAGCTTAATTATATATATAAGCATGTTCGGGGAACCAGGCGCACTTGTCGATCTCGGTGATCAAGGCGCGGTACTTTGTGCCGCCCACTTTCCGACTCCCAGCTAGCCCTGGTCGTCGGCTCTAAGCCGGCAGCTTGCCTTGCCTTGTACCCTTTGTAGCCTGCTATTCCTGGTGCCACGTTGTTGCCAACTGGCCCGCTTATTTTAGCCCTGGGCCCTCGCTTGCCCTGCGCGGCGCTCGCTTGCTGGCTGTCGTTCTCGTCCCTGTTCTCTGTACTTACTGTCTTACGCTGTACCTGTTACTTGCTGTCTTACGCCGGCTCTGCGCCTGCTGTGTACGTAATGGCACCCGCTTGCCGTCGCCCTACGGTGCTGTACGGGCCTGTCCGGATCCCTCTCTGCTTGGGGCGCCTCTGGGCCTAGCCAACTGCTTAGCGCATCCCGCTCAGCGCATGGGGGCTGCTGCGTTGGGCTTCGACTTTTTAGCTCGTATGCCTGGGGACGAACGCTGCGCTCTTGCCCGAACCCCTGGACAAGCACGCCATCGTTTGCCTTGGCTTGCGCGTACGGCCTCCACTTTCTTGTAGTGGGAAGCGCCTATGCGGCAGAGCTTAGCAATACGAACCGCATGGTTCATGCCTTTCCACCCGCCACTGCGCCTTTCTTGCTTACGGACCTGGCGCACCACTCTTTCTGTAGTGGGAAGCGTCCGCCAACCCGTCTATTGAGCCGCATGCGCTCACAGTCATCTAAACGTGCCGTGGCTGCGCTCAAGAGCAAATGCTGATGCAGCCCGCGCGCATGTCGAGTGAAACTGTATTGCATTGCATCGGGGGACGACACCACAACGTACTACTAAATGTATTGTATGTGGAGCAACACCCTCTACATCTACACACGTCGTCATACCGATCGAATTGCGTGTTGACGCCGATCGAATGATGATCTTCTTGTCGTCGTGGCATGTCGTTTCTTCTCTGGTCCACGTGCAGTGAGACGTATGATGATAAAAGCTCTCTGAATGAGTATTCTTCATGAACATACCTTCTTTTCGTCGTCGTCTTGTTTTGTCGAGTTGCCCGCATGCTCGTGACATGCCAGGCTCGCAAGGCAGCTATGAAGCGCCGGTCAATCAATCTTTTCTCTCTGCAGAAAGTACAGAGTCAGCCCGCCAAGACGTGAATGCCCTGGGATAACATGGCCCCAGTACGCGCCCGAGGTCTCACCTACGACGGCTGCGATGGCACCTCTGGCTAGCCCGAGGCACGCTCAATGGTGGCGAGTGTATCTGAAGAACGCATGGAGTCAAACCGCTGCGACGTGAAAGCCCCTGGGATAACATGGCCCAGTACGCGCCCGAGGTCTTACCTACGACGGCTGCTGTGGCGCCTGCGGACCTCCCGAGGCACGCTCAGCGGCGGCGAGTGGCATCCCTCGTGAGGATCACTCCACTTGACTCCACCCTGCATCCAGAGGACGTGCGGCTCCGCGTCTCTCTCGGCTCTGCGGGTTGCGTACGCGTCAGTGGAAGCCGGCGCAGCTCCACTTGACAGCGATCTCTATGCGAGGAAGCGCATCTATCTGTTGTCAAGTCTACTGTGCGCGCTGTCGCACCTAGACGGTAGACAAGATGCCAAGACCTTGCCCTGGCTCCGACGACGTAGCTGCCCTTCTCCGGGACGTCCAGCTCGTCAAGCCAGATGTCAGTCGCTTCACGCACATCTCACGCGTGTGCGGACTGTCGTTCTTTCCTGTCGGGGGCGTTTGATCAGCGACCGAGGCCTGTTCAGCGGGCGGAGGTCTGACCGAGGCCTGTCCGGCGGGCGAAGGTCAACAGAAGCGTAAAGAATGCGCTCTGGAACGTCCTACGACGACGTGAGCAGCCATAGCTAAAGTTGGACGGCGGACAGCGGACCTGTCTGTTGAAGAGCGTCAGCAAGCAGCACTGGGTGATGCCCCGCGACCAGTCTTCACGCTCGCGCGTCGACTGCGTCGGCCGTTGGGTGATTCCCGTGCTTCGGTTGAACCTGGCAGCTGGGTGATTCCAGCTGGACGCCAGCGCTGTTTCGGTCTGCTTAGCTGTGGGTGATTCCACGCTGACCAAGCCAGCACGCACCGGCGCTCTAGTCCGGGTGCTTCCGACCAAGCCTCCGCTTGCGACTCTCCGCTGCTGAGAGGTCCATACGTCTTGCTACGACTATCACGCGAGCACCGATGATCATTCCGGGCCGCGCTGATGCTGTCTCCTGTCCCGCGATGGTGGCCTGCCTAAGCCCTGGCTACGCGCTGCATCTGCGTACGCCGGCGGACTCGATAGCTGTGTCCGTGGTTTGCCATCCCGTCTGATCGTGGAAGATCCTTGGCGATGGGTCTGTATGATGCGACCAGTGGCCTGCTGCTGCTGCGGAGCCTGACCCCGTACGACTGGCTCGCCGCCTCTACTCTTCATGGCTTGCCTGCTCTACGCGTACGCGGCTGCACACTCTACTGTGCTGTCCGATCGCCCCGCCTTGTGACTCCGCCGGCCGAGTCACTTGGCAACGCAATGCGGCAAGCTGCGCCGAGCTTGGGCCCGCAACGCGTACTCTGCCGCTGCGGCTCTGCTGATCGAGCCTGCGGTCCTACACTCCTACATTCTACATCAAGTACCTTCTACACTGTGGAACTTTCGACCCGGCGCCGCCGCAGCCCGGCGGCTTGCGGCGCGGCGCCGGTTTCGAATTCGAGCTTAGTGCTAGCGCTAGCACTCGTTTTCCCCTCCGGCGGGATTTAGAGGGTTTGCCCCCGGTTGGCTGGCGGCGCTCCGCGCGCTCTGGCGTCAGGTCGTGGGTCCCTCACCCAACTTTCCTTGTTGGGCCCAGTTCCTCATACTGGTGCCGACGGCCTGATGGATTTTAATTTGCCCCTCTGGCCCGCCCGCTGTGGCGCCGAGGACGGCTTTCTGTGCAGGGACGGTAGCCGGCTTTTGGCTGGCTCGTAGTCCGTTCAGCCTCGCCTACGCAGCTTTAGTTCAGCCTTTAGCTCGTAGCGCCGAGGACGGCTTTTTGTAGCGGGAAGCGTGTGCCGCCCACTTTCCGACTCCCAGCTAGCCCTGGTCGTCGGCTCTAAGCCGGCAGCTTGCCTTGCCTTGTACCCTTTGTAGCCTGCTATTCCTGGTGCCACGTTGTTGCCAACTGGCCCGCTTATTTTAGCCCTGGGCCCTCGCTTGCCCTGCGCGGCGCTCGCTTGCTGGCTGTCGTTCTCGTCCCTGTTCTCTGTACTTACTGTCTTACGCTGTACCTGTTACTTGCTGTCTTACGCCGGCTCTGCGCCTGCTGTGTACGTAATGGCACCCGCTTGCCGTCGCCCTACGGTGCTGTACGGGCCTGTCCGGATCCCTCTCTGCTTGGGGCGCCTCTGGGCCTAGCCAACTGCTTAGCGCATCCCGCTCAGCGCAACTTGGATAGGCGGGCGCGGCGGACGATGTCTCCTTTTTCGGTTCCGCCGCTCACTTTGACGTGAACGCGCGGCATTGCGATGGACGTGTCAGGGGCTGCGGCTACGCCGATAGGGGGCGCTTCCCCCGATTGCGATGTCGAGGCATATGTCTCTGGGAAAACGGGCGCGGCGCGCGCCTGCATGTCAAGAATTCGAAGGCAGCTGCAGTGCAGCGCCAGCTGCGTGTGTGTGCGAGTCTTGGTCGTACGGGCCCGGGGGGGGTCGTACTTGGTCGTGTCACTCGTGTGCCTAGCAGTGGGCTAGCACTGCCTACAGCTTTGAGGGGGCCGCCGGCGCCGGCGCCGGGCAGCGGTGCATGCCAGCCGCAGCAGCGCCGGCCCAGCGGCTGCAGGGCTACCGTGTAACACTTAATTAATGCGCCAGAAATTAATACGTTTTTGGACGTACCCCGACCCCTACTATGGATATTAATTAATGCGGTACCGAATTAATGCGTTTTGAAGCCTTTTGGCTGCTGTAAGGGGGTACATACAGCAGTTTCTTAGCGTTGCGATATTAATGGGGTCCCAAATTAATGCGTTTTGTCAGCGCACTCCGGGAAAACGCATTAATTTGGGACCGCATTACTTAAGTGCGCGCATTACTTGACAAGTTGAGTGTTACACGGCCCGGCGGTAACCGTTGATCATGAACGCCGCGCACCGTCCTGGTCACCGGCGACTCACCGCACTGTCACGGTCACCGGCGACTCACCGCCGACTCACCGGCGAGTCACCGCCGAGTCACCGGGCGGCGGGTGACGTGACGCGGCACACTGACGCCGTCACCGTGACGGACCAAAGCCCGCCGTTAGCCCGGCGGCCGGGCCAGGCGGGCCTTAGCCGGCTGACGGATCACTGACTCGGACGTCGATCGCGACCGTGACTCACGTGACTGCCTCTGTGACGGTCACCGGGTCCGACCGACTCCGACGGACCGGCGACGGTACGTCCGCCGTCCGGCCGCCGGGCCGGCGCCGGCGTGACTCTAGCCTAGGAGGCTAGGCCCTAGTAGCCGCCCTACTAGGCTACTAGTAGACTAGTAGTAGTAGGCTACTACGGTAGTAGCGCATAGGCTGCCTAGCGCATATACCGTGTAACACTTAAGTAATGCGCGCACTTAAGTAATGCGGTCCCAAATTAATGCGTTTTCCGCTGGCAAAACGCATTAATTTGGGACCGCATTAATATCGAAACGCTAAGAAACTGCTGTATGTACCCCCTTACAGCAGCCAAAAGGCTTCAAAACGCATTAATTCCGTACCGCATTAATATCCATAGTAGGGGTCCGGGTCCAAATACGCATTAATTTCTGGCGCATTAATTAAGTGTTACACGGTAGCTACTAGGCTACTCCCGGAGTCCCGCCGGGCCGGCAAGCTTAAGTTGGGCGGCAACTTCCCGCAGGGGAAGTTCCCTGCAGCTGGCCCGGGCAACCGGTGACCGGTATCTAATATTAATTAACCGGTCGGCAACTTGGCAAGCCTTGAAGTTGCAATTGAGAGTCTTGAGTCTTGAGAAAACTTGCAATTGACTCAGTGATCTTTTTTTTTTTTTGGTGAATTACCGGCCACAGTCTCTAGACACCAGCACTGCGGGGGCTGCCCAGGGGGCATAAAGACAAAAAAGCAAAATAACTAAGACAAGAGCACGAAGAAAGATAAGACAAAGAGCCAAAATCGACAATAAAAAAGGAAAGACACAGAGCTCGAGACAGATCGATAGCGAGAAGAGACGATAAATCGAGCAGATCTAGGGACAGAGGATAACTGACACGAAGAAGAGCCAGAGCTAGAGATACCATCAATATCAGAAGGAATTACATCACTAAGAAGCGGGGGACAAAATTGAGAAAGATAAATAACAGGAAGAAGACAAGTAAGAGGAACAACAAGACGACATGGAGGCGGAGGCGAAGCAGGACGATGCGAAAGGGCAGAGCTACGGCACGAGGTCGAGGAGGACACAGGAGGCGGAGCAGGCGGATCAAGAGCAGGCAAAAGGACAGTCAAAGGAATCACTAAAGCCGGCCAGGGTCAGTGATCTTGAGGACTCAGTGATCAGTGATCATGATCACGTCCGATCCTGTACATCATTTCACAGTACATGTGCGTGATCATGACCGTGCGGTCCGTCACCGTCCGTGCCCTGATTGTAAGCCCGCGCCACGCCGCCACCCCCCCCCCCCCCCCTCCCCTCCCTCCCCTCCCCCCCTCCCCTCTCGCCTGCCAAGCTATTAAGCTTAATTATAATTTATAAGACAAGCCCCAGCCGCTGATCATGAGCGGCCACAAGACCTGCGCCCCCAACCACAAGACGATCGGATGATGAATATAGCTAGTGCATACGATGAAGTTACTGAACTAATACACTCCTCGCCCTTGCCAGTTGATATGGGCTTTGTGAAAAAAAGCTATAGCTAGCACTGCAAATTCTGCAATCCGATGCCATGATGATAGCCGCGCCCGGCCGTCGCCCGCCGCGCCAGCCTGGCACCTTAAGCTTGGCAAAATCTCACTGAGTCAGGGTCTTAAATTGCTGCAACATGTACAGCGCTTCAAGGCTTCGAATTCATATGCAAGCTTAAGATGAGTAATTATAATCTGCGTACGCGTGCCAGAGCGCAAGACTCGATTCGAATTCAATTCTCTCAGAGTCTTTTTTAGACCGTCGGACCAATTAATAATATGGATCAATGCATATGGATAGATTTGTTTATGTGTCACAGACTCACAGTGCACATGTAACGGGAATTTAGATCTGTCGATCTGGCTCGAAATTCGAGATGCCACGCTCATCCAGTCATCGGATATCGATGATCACGTGGACGGCCAGTCATCGGATATCGATGATCATGTACAGTCTAGTCTACCGCGGCGCCTAGACGAGGCGGGGCGGAGGCCCGCGGGCGGCGGCGAGATGCCACGCCGCTCATCACGGGCCGGCTTCGGGTCCTACAGTCTACCGTAGTACCGAGGCGCCTACTAGGCTAGACGAGGAGGGGCGGGGGCCCGCGGGCGGCGGCGGCCTGCTGCAGGACGCGCCGCATCGCCTCGGCCGGCGGCACCGGCCGCAGCTGCGAGAGCTCGAAGGGCCGCCCCGTGAAGGGGCACACCGCCCGCCCGGCCCCGAGGCGGCCCCGCGGGGCCGCGGCAGGGTGGGGCAGGCACGGCGCCTCGACGTCCTCGTCCCCGTACCCCCCATCATCCTCTTCCCCCTCCCGGTCCGTCCGGTCCCCGTCGGCCTCGGATCCGATCGAGGGCGAGCCGCCGCCGCCGCCGCCGGCCTCGAGCCCCGCGACGGCCTCCCAGGAGTCTCCGGGCAGCACGTACCCGTACGGGCACACGAGCGGGTCCACCAGCTCGCGGCCCCCGTCGGCCACCGCCTCAACGACCTCCTGCGCCGCGGCGGCGGCCGCCGCCGCGGCTGCGGCTGCGGCGGCGGCGGGGCCGGCCTCGGGGCGGCCGGGAGCAGCGCGGCGCGCTCGTCCTCCTTTCCCGCCTCCTCCGGCGGGGCGAAGGTCAGGAACTCGAGGTGGGCGGCGGCCGCGGGGGAGGGCCGGCGGGGCGCGGCCGCGGCCGCGGAGGCAGCGGAGGCGGCGGCGCCGGGGAGCGGGGGCCGGTAGCGGGCGAGCTCCAACGAGGAGAGGAGGACGGAGACGGAGGAGAGGGCCATGCAGAGGCCGGCGACCTCGGGCCGCAGCGTGGAGTGCGTGAGGGGGTACAGCGCGCCGGCGGCGAGTGGGATGGCGAGGGTGTTGTAGGCGAGGGCGAGGAGGAGGTTGAGGCGGATGCGGCGGTACGTCGCCCGCGAGAGGTCCACCGCAACCAGCACGTCACGCACTGCGCCCCGGGCCCGTAAGCACTTAAGCTCTTTAAGCTCTAAGCACTCTAAGCCAGCACGCCCACACTGCGCCGCGGGCCGGGGCCCGGCGGCGCCCGCCTCAGCAATAATGCGGTCTGGCCTATGCTGGCGCCGCCGGAGCGGACGGACGGGGCCCCTTGCTCTAATCGCCCTAACTGAACTCTAAGCACTTCAGCACTAATTGCTCTAAGTGAACTCTGAGCACTCTAAGCTTCGCGCGGGGGGGCGGGCGGGCGCGCCCGGCGGGGCGGGGCGCACCGTCGGAGCGGACGAGGACGGCGTCGGCGGCCTCGACGGCGACGGCCGCGCCGGCGCCGATCGCCACGCCCACGTCCGCCTGCGCCAGCGCCGGCGCGTCGTTCACCCTGCGCGCCCGCGCGCGCGCGCTCAGCCCGGCCAGACTCCAGCGCATGGGAGCGGGGCGGGGCAGAGCGGGGCGGGGCGGGGCGGGGCGGGGCGGCAAGCTCCGCCTTTTTTTGGGGCGGGCGGGGCGAGGCGGGCGAGCTGGCGAGCTGAGCGCTCGTTCGTTTGTTTAAGCTAGAAGATTCTAGGGCAGCTTTCGGGGCGGGCGGGGCGGGGCGGGCGCGCCCGTCGCCGACGAAGACGACGACGTGGCCCCTCTCCTGCAGCTCCCGCACCCGCTCCGCCTGCGCCGGTCGGTCGGCGAGGCGAGGCGAGGCGCCGGAAGGCGGGCGGGGCGGGGCGGGGCGGGGCGGGCCTTCTGCGCGGGGACGACCTCGGCGAAGACGCGCCCCGGGGCCAGGCCCAGGCGCCGCGCCAGCGCGTGCGCCGTCCGCCCGCTGTCGCCCGTCACCTGCGCGGACCGGTGAGAGGCGGAGGCGGAGGCGGCGGGGCGGGGCGCGGGATCGGCTCGGCCAAGCGCGCCATGAAGCACTGGACGCCGGCGGCCTCGAGGGCGGCGAGCGTCGCCTCGCTGCCCTCCTTGGGCGAGTCGGCGAGGGCCAGGACGCCTGCGAGGGCGCCCTCGAGCGCCACCAGCACCGCCGTGCAGCCGCCGGCGCGGAACTCGTCCGCCGCCGCCGCCGCCTCCTCGCTGACCGGCACTCCCTCGGCTTCCATCATCGCCTCGGTCCCGATGCAGACGCGCAGGCGGGACCCCGGGCCCTTCCGCAGCCGCAGCAGCCGCGCCGGCGCGCCCGGCGGGGTAGGCACCGAGCAGGCGACGCCCATGCCCGGCTCGTCACGGAAGTCCGAGGCGTCGGGGGCCGCCGGCTCGATCCCGAAGCGCTCCCGCGCGCAGCGGACTATGGCGCGGGCGAGCGGGTGCTCGCTGCTGAGCTCGGCCGAGGCAGCGGCGGCGAGGAGTGCGGGCGCCGGCAGGTCGCCCTGCAGCAGGCGCCAGTCGACGAGGTCCGGGCGGCCATGCGTGAGGGTCCCCGTCTTGTCGAAGAGGACGGCGGTGGCGCGGTGCAGCGTCTCGAGCGCCCCGCCGCCCTTGATGAGGACGCCGTGGCGCGCCCCTACGCCGACGCCCACCATGACCGCCGTCGGGGTGGCGAGTCCGAGCACGCAGGGGCACGCGATGACGAGGACCGCGACGCCGTGGAGCAGCGCCAGTAGGAACCAGCCCCCGACTGCGAGACAGACCCGGGCCGTCAGCGGCAGCGGGCGCAGAGAGACCGGACCGGAGCGCACCGGGGGGCTTGTAGTGCTCGGGGAGGGCGCCCGCCTCGCCGGCGGCGAACCAGGCGGCCCAGACGACGAGCGCCGCGCAGCAGACCGCCGGCACGAACACCGCCGAGATCGAATCCGCCAGCGCCTGCCCAGCATGCCCGGCCCGCCGGGTCGGCCGCGGAGCGAGCGAGCAGCGGGCGGGCGGGCGGGCGGGCGGGCGGCGGCGCGCCTGGACAGGGGCCTTCTCGGTCTGCGCCTCGGCGACGAGGCGGGCGATCTGCGCCGCCGCCGTCTCGTCCCCGACCCGCGTCGCCCGCACCTGCTCCGCCCGCCCCGTTAGCCGCGATCGCGGCGAGCGGAGGGGCGCGGCGCCAGCGATCACGCTCGCCTCGAGGACCCCGCCGCCGACGTTGACGGAGCCGCCGAGGACCGCATCCCCGGCCTGCTTCCGCACCGGCAGCGACTCGCCTGGACGGGCGGGCAAGCGCTCAGCGGCGCGGGCGAGGCGCGAGGCGGAGCGGAGCGGACCGGTGACCATCGCCTCGTCGACGGCGGAGACGCCGGCGGCGACGTCGCCGTCCGCGGGGACGCGGGCGCCCGGGGCGACGCGGAGCAGGTCCCCGCGCTGCACGAGCCGCGCCGGGATCGACCGCTCGCTCCCGTCCGGCGCGAGCAGCGCCGCCGTGGGCGGCTGGAGGTCCAAGAGGGCCGTGAGGGCGCGCGCGGCGCGGCCCTTGGCGAGGCCCTCCAGCCACTTCCCGAGCAGCACGAAGCTGACGATGAGGGCGGACGTCTCGAAGAAGGTAGCGGCGCGCGTGCCCTCCACGGCCAGCGAGACGAGCGAGTAGGCGAACGAGGCCCCGGTCCCGACCGCGATGAGCAGGTCCATCGTGGCGCGCCCGTGGCGGAGCGAGCGGTGCGCGCCGGCGAAGAAGCGCCAGCCCGAGCCGAACTGGACGGGCGTGGCCAGCAGCAGGGCGAGGAGATCGTCGGTGCGGATGCCGAGGCCCGGCACGGGCCGCATCATCGCCATGTCCGGGCCAGGGATGTACATCAGCACCATCTTGATGAAGAAGAGGGGCACCGAGAGCACGGCGCTGCCGTCCAAGTCAGCAAAGCCGCGCGGGGCGGGGCCGGAGGCCGGGCGGGGCTTCACCTGAGGAGGAAGCGGCGGCGCCACTCGGCGGTCTCGCGGCCGCCGCGGGCGTCGACGGCGTCTCCCTCGGGGCCCTCGGCGACCTCGACGCGGGGGAAGCCCTCCTGCGCCCGGCCCTTAGCGTCAGCGCCCGCCCGGCGCAGCCTGCGCGGAGCCGGAGGCCGTCCGCGGCCCGCACCGCGAGGAGCGCGTCGTAGAGAGCGCGGGGCGCGACGGCCGCGGGGTCGATCTCGGCGCACACGCCGCCCGGCGCGGCCCCCGCCGGCTCCGGCTCGGCAGAGAGCACGCCGGCGAGGCCGCGGAGGGCCGCCAGCGCCCGCGCGAGCTCCGCGTGCCCGGCGGGGCCCTCGCCGCCCAGGCGCAAGTGCACCCGCTCCGTGCGCGGCTGCGCGCGGCGCGTCAGGCGGGCGGGCGAGCGGCGCCGGCTGGGCCGGGGCGGACCCGGGCGAGGACGGCGGCGCGGTACCCGAGGTCCGACACGGCGGCGGCAATCGCCTCGCCCTGCGGCCGGCCGGTCAGGAAGGGCGCGCGAGGCGGGGCGGGGCGGGCGGGGGCCGCACGGAGGTGTGGGCGGGGTCGAAGTGGACTTCGGCGGCCTCGGCGAGCAGCGCGACGCGCGCGGCGCGGACGCCCGTGAGGCGGCGGAGGCGGTCCTCGATGGCCGAGACGCACGAGGCGCAGGTCATCCCCTGCACCCGCAGTCGCACCCGCTCCTCCTCGCCGGCGTGCCCGCCCTCGGCCGGGCCCAGCGCCTGGCCCAGCACGCGGGCGCTGAGGGAGCGGCCGGCGGAGCGGGCGGCCGCGGCGACGGCCGAGGGCGGCGGGACGCGGCTGGCGCAGTCGAAGCGGGCCCAGGCGGTGCCGGCGGAGGAGGCGCCGGCGGCGACGGCGCCGGGCAGGGCGAGCAGCGCGGCCTCCAGGCGGCGCGCCCCCGCCTCGTCCCGCAGGCCCCGCACCTCCAGCCGCACCTCCGCCGCCGCCTCCGCCGCCGCCGCCGGCTCCGGCTGCGGCGGCGGCGGGCCGGCCCGCACCCGCTGCGCCAGCAGCGTCGCAGCGAACCGCTCGTCTGCGCGGCGGTCGGCGCGTGCCAGAACGCAGCGCGGGGCGCGGGGCGGGGCGGAGCGCGGCGCACCGAGGGCGGAGAGGGCGGGCGGGACTTCCTCGGGGCGGGCGGCGGCCGGCCGCTCGAAGGCGACGACCAGCGAGCGGCGCTTGACGTCCGCGACAGCGTACGCCGCGCCCTCCACCCGCAGCGCCGCGCCTTCCACGCGCCGCTTGCACGACCTGCGGCCCGCCCCGCCGCGCTCGCCAGGCGCCCAGAGATGAACGCGCGCGGGGCCCGCGCACCCGCAGCGCATCCCCGTGACGCTGTACTCGACCTCCAGGTGCTGCGGGCCCGCGGCGGGGTCGAGGCTCGCGGGAGCCCGCGCCGCATCCGGCGCCGGCGCCTCGTCCGCATCCGCCGGGGCCTGAGAGACGACGGAGAGCTCGTAGCGCGCCGGGTCTGCGGTCCTGTCAGGCGCCGCAGGCCTAGGCGTTCGGCGCCCGCGGGACGAACCCAGCTCCCGGACCGCCGAAAGGATCGCGGGAACTTCCTCAGACCCACCACGCAGCACAACGGTGGCACGCTTCTCCTCCAGAGACACGGAGGCGGATACGACGCCGGGCTGGGCTTTGAGGGTCTCCTCGACCTTCCCGCGGCACTTCCCACAGCGCATCCCGAGCACGGAAATCTCCACGCGGAGCGCCGCTGGAGCCGACGCCGCGGACGGCGGGGAGGAAGCGGACGCCTCGCGGCCCGAGTGCACGACGTAGGCATGGTACTTGTCGGGGTCTGCTCGAGGAATCAGGAAAGATGGAGATGGCATCTCCGCGTGCAGGCCCGCGCACTCAGGCACGTAATTGCGTTTGCCAGCTCAGCGCCGCTTGGAGTTGTGGCGACCAAGAACGCCGTCGCCCGCTTCTCTTGCAGGTTCACAGTCGCTGAAACAACGTTCGGGAGCGATGTAAGGCACGCTTCCACACGCGCCACACACTTGCTGCGCCGCGAGGTTCACGCTGCACGTCGAACTACAGGGAACGATTGGATCGCAGCGCACCCGCACGTCATCCCATCGACGTGCAACACCACCGTGAAGTTCCCTGCGTCCGCGTCGACCGCCATGGCGCCCGTCCCCCTCGAGCTTGCTGGCCCGCGCCGGCCTCGCCACTACGATCGGCTCGGCGCCGCCCTTCTGCTTGTTGCGCTGCGTGCGGTGCTTTCCTGCACGCTGCGATCGTCTGCTCCGGCCGCTGCAGAGTTGGCCGACGCAGCGTGCGTCGGTTTCCCCCCCCTGGCGTGCGCCCGCACCATACCCGCCGTGCGCTTGATCCCCGGTCGCAGCTCGGGGGGTACTTGCACCGCGCCAGCGCCTCACCGGGGTCGCGGCTCCCTGGTCCCGCCGCGCGCCGCAGCGCACAACTGCGCGCTGAGATGGCCGCGGACGCCTCCGCCCGCGCGGCGTGGATCGAGACGGTCCGCGCGGCCTACAGGACGTATTACGACCCCGTACGCGACGCGAACGTCCCGACGGCTAGCTTTGAGGCCTACGTCGCGCTGGTGAGCGCTGCCGGCGCTGCGCGGCGCGGCGCGCTCGGGGCCTCGGTTTGAAGCGCGCCAGGTGCGTCCCTCGGGGGGCTGGCTCTACGCCACGGCGCTCGAGGACGCCGGACCCGATGCCCGCCTCGCCGGTGAGCCGTCAGCTCCGCCCGCCCACGGAGGGCGCCCGGAATTCGAATTCTCTGAGGGCGGCGCGCACGGCAGCGCTGGCGGTGCCGCGAGAGGACGAGCCCGGGGGCTCGATGTACGACCTGTGCCGGCTCGTGCTGGAGGCGCCGCACATGGCGCGCTGCGTGCTGCTCGGCGGCGCCGCCAGCGGCAAGACGAGCGCCATGCGCAAGCTGGCCTTCCTGCGCGCCCGCCCGCCCTTCTCCCGCGCGCCCCGCGCCGCTCTGACGGCCGCGCAGCGCGGCGGAGCGGGCGGCGGCCGACGCGAAGCAGCCCGTACCCGTCCTTGTGTTCCTCGTCGAGCTCGCGAAGCTCATGCAGCGGCCCTCCGTCGTCGACTTCCCCTCTTTCTTCGAGGGTACTGTACCCCCCTCCCGCTTCCCCTCCTCCGCCTGCGCCCCCGGATCCCAGCGCCCGCGGCCGCAGCGCGGTACCCCGGGGCTGAGGGCCGGTTCCTGGCGGGGGAGGCCCGCCGCGGAGCCCTCTTCCTCCTCTTGGACGGCATGGTACCCGGGGCCGCTCGTACCCCCCAGCGACCCGTACCCCTCACTTTCTCTTCCTCTCCAGGACGAGACTGGGCGGGTGAAGGGCAAGGTGGAGGCGCTCGCGGCGGCGGCGCTGGCGGCCTGCCCCCGCGCCGTCCTCTCCTCCCGCCCCTCGGGCTTCAGGCGCCCCCGCCCCCGCCCCCGCCCCGCCCCCGCGCGCCTGACAGGGGTACAGCTTCGACGCGTTCGCGGGGCTGCCGTGCGTGCGGCTGCTGCCGATGCCGGCGGCGGCGCGGGGCCGCCTGGCGGGCGCCATCCTCGCCTCGGACCCCACCCGCCTCGAGGCCTTCACTTCCAGCGTCCTCCGCTGGCCCGGCTGCGCCGCCCTCGGCGAGGCCCGCCCCCCCGCTTCCTTCCCCCCCCCCTTCCCCCCTGGGTTCGACCGACCGGGGTACAGGTCCCGCTGCTCTTCACGCTGCTGGCGGTCCTCTTCGCGGAGCGCGGCGGCTCCGGCTGGCGCCCCGCGAACAGGTCGGTACCCCCCTCGAGTCCGGACCCGTTCTCTTTCTCACGCTCCTTCCCCCCCGCTCACCCCCCTCCCTCTTCCCCCCCTCTCCTCCCTCGCCAGATGGGAGCTGATGAGCGCCGCGGCCTCTCTTATGGCGAGGTACCCCCCCCCCTCCTCCTCCCCTCCGCCCTCCGAGCGCGGGGCAGGCGGGCGGCCCCCGAGATGGAGGGGGACGAGGTCCTCGCCCTCTGCCAGGAACTCGCCCACGCGCGTACCCCCCTTCCCCAGCTCCGCCCCCCCCCCTCTTCGTCCCGAGACGCTGTACCCCGCAGGACGCGCACGTGCGGCGGACGAAGGACTTCGACGAGGACGACATCGACCGGTGCGGCGTACCCCCCGGCGGGGGTTACATGCTTCTCCAAACTTATTCTCTCCGCAGCCTGGGCCTTTCGGACGAGTGGCACGGCCCGGGGGGCATGCCGAGGCCCGGCCAGCCGGCGGCGGCGGCCGGCGGGAAAGCCCCACCGCTCATACGCACGGGCCTGCTCACATGCGTCCTCCAGGCGCGCCTTTCCGCCCGCCCGCCCGCCCGCCCGCCCGCTGACGCTCTACCCCCGCGCAGGAGCGCCAGCGGAACGTCTACCGATTCGTCCACCTCTCGATCCAGGCGCGGCGATTCCCGTACCCCCCGCGGCCCCGTCCCCCCGCACCGAGGCGGGCGGGGGCCGGCGGCAGGAGTGGCTGACGGCGCGGCGGCTGCTGGGGACGCTGCGGGAGGCGCTGGGGGAGGGCGGGGCGCCCTCGCCCGACCGCCTGCGCCTGACCCTCGAGTCCTCCGTGGGGCCCCTCCTAAACGACTACTGGTACCGCGAGGTCTCCCTCCCCCTTCCCCCTCGCGCCGCCTCGCGCCGCCTCGCGCCGCCTTACGAGGCGGCTTCTGGGCAGGTTCTGCTGATGGCGGCCTCGGGGATGGGAGAGGCGACGTTCAGGCACACCGTCGCATGGGTCCTCGAGGGCCGTGACACGGAGACGGAGGGCGAGGACGGGGACGGGGCCGGCCCGGGGAGCCCCGCCGGCCCCGCGCACGACCACGTCGGATGGTGGGCCGCCGAGGAGGGCGGCCGCCGCGGGGGAGGCGCCGGCGGAGGCGACGAGGCGGCCGGGGCGGCTGGGGCCGGCGCCCGCGCGGCCGAGCGCTTCCTCGTCCTCCGCCTCCTCTCCGAGCGATTCCTGGCGGCCGGCGCCGGCGCCGCCTCCGCCCCAGCCGCCTCGAAGAGCGCGGCGCGCGGGGGCCCCGAGGCGGCGGCGCGGGCGCGGCGCGTCACGGCGGCCCTGATGCACCCCGCCGCCCCCATCCGCGAGGCCGCCCTCGCTGAGCTGAAGGTCCGCCCTTCTTTCCCCCTTCCTCCCGTCGCCCTCCTCTGCAACCGGCCTCGCAGGGGACGCCCGGGGAGGTCCCCCGCGTGGCGCGGGCGCTGGGCGACGCGGCGCGCACGCGCCTCCCTTGGTTCCTGTACGGGCCCATCGAGGTCCGAGCCCCGCCCCGCCGAGCCCTTCGCCTCGCCCGCTGAGGCGGGCGTGGCCGCGCAGGAGTCGCTGGGGCGGCTTGGGCAGAGCGACGAGGAGCTGGCCACGGCCCTCGCCCGCCAGGCCCGCCCCCGCCCCCGCGCCCTTCTAGAGCTTCTAGGCCGCCTCACATCTCCCGGCAGCTTTCGGTGGAGGACGCAGGGGCGCGGGCGGCCGCCGCGCACGTCGCTGGCTGCCTCCGCGTCGCCCCGCCCGACGCCGTGCGGCCCGCCCCGTCCCGTTCCGGCTCGCTCAGCGAGCCCGCCGGCAGATGGCGAGTCTGTGCCGGGCGGTGGCCGACCCGTCGGCGCCGGCCTCCCTCCGCCGCGCCGCCGCGCACGCCCTCGGCCGCATCGCCTTCCCCGAGGCAAGCGAATGCTCCCCTCGCCTCCGCCCCAGCCTCCGCTCACGAGGCGTAGGGGGCGGCCGGCGGCGGCGCCGGGGCGGCGGCGACGGCTACGGCGGTGGGCGCGTGGGGCGCGGCGGCGGCCGAAGTGCTGCTGGGGAGGTGGCGGAGGCCGAAGGGGCGGACGCCTGGGGCCGCGCCGAGGCTGCCGCCCTGGCCGGGCGCCTCCTCTCCTCCTCCGGCGCCGCCGCCGCCGCCGGCGGGGGCCCGAGCTGCCCGCGGGGCTCGCGGCGCGGGCGGAGGAGGCGCTGCGCGGGGCGCTCAGGGACGATCCGGACGCGCCCGTGCGCTGCGCGGCGGCACGCGCCTTGGGGGCCCTCGGCGCCCTCCAGCCCGAGACCGTCCGCGTGCGCTCTGATCCGCGCGGCTCCTGCCCAGCTTTCAAAAAGCTGGGCGCAGGAGCTGGCGAACGTGGACGGGGAGGGGGAGGCGGCGGTGCGGGCGGCGAAGAGCGACGCCCTGCGGCTCCTCGCCGCCCACCCGCGCGCCGCCGCCGTGCGCGCCGCCTTCCCGCCGCCCTTCCACCCAAGCTGAGCTCGCGCGGCAGGCGGCGGCGGCGCTGGAGGAGCGCCTGGAGGACCGCGACGTGGTGCGCCCGGCGGGCTTAGTTGAAGCGCTCAAAGCTTCTGTCGCCCGCAGCCGCCTCCGATCCGCGCCTCAAAGTTTCTAGTCGCCTCGGACCCACCCGCCGGGCGGGGAGCAGCGCTCGGACTCCGGGATCCTCGCCTTCGCTCACTTTCGCCCTCCCGCCGCCGCCCGGGCAGGAAGTGCGGCTGGCGTCGGTGCGGGGCCTGCTGGCCTTCGGGCGGCCGCCCCCGCGCCTCTTCGCCTCCCTCCTCGCCTTCGCCGGCCACACCGACTGGCGCGCCACGCGCCGCGCTCCGCGCCGCTCTGCGCGGGCCGATGGCGCTGCGGGGGGCGTGTGCAGGAACCTGCGGGCGGCGGCCTGCGCGCTCGCGGCCGAAGCCCACGAGGCAATGAAGGCACCGCGCCCCGCGCTGGAGAACCCCGCGCCGGCCCCGGCCCCGCGCCCGGGGCGCGGGCGCCGCCCGGCCCGCCCCGCCGGCGAGCGCGGAGGAGGGCGCCGAGGCGGTGCGGGGCCGCCTGGGGCCCTCCTGAGCGACCCCGTGCCCGACGTCCGTTCCGCGGCCACCGCCGTGCGCCCCGCCGCCCGCCCCGCCCGCCGCCTGCGCCGCAGCCGACTCGGCGCAGGCGCTCGCCGCGATGGGCTACGGCGACGCCGTCCTGCCCGTGCGCGCGGCCCTTTGGCGGACGGCTCCGGCCTCTCTGACGGCTCGCAGACGCTCGTGGCGGCGATCGGGGGCGCGGGGGGCGACGAGGCGGCCGAGGCGGCGCTGGAGGCGGCCGCGACGCTCGCGGGGCTGCCGCCGGGCCCCTCGCCCGCGCCGCCGCCGCCCGCCTGGGCGACCCCGAGGCCCCGAGTCCCTCCGCACCGCCGCCGCCGCCGCCTGCCGCCGCCTCCTCCGCTCCGCCGGCCCCGCCACCTTCGTTGGGGAGCCGCCGGCGGGCGACGAGGCGGCGGCGGGGGCGCGCGCCGCGGCGGAGGCGGCGCTGGCGGCGGCGCGGGACGGCGAGGCGCCGTGGGCGGCCCGCGCGCAGGCGGCCGCCGCGCTGGTCGAGATCCTGCCGCGCCTCTGCCCCGCCCCGCCGGCCCGCCACCGCCCTTCGCCTGCGCCGCCGCCGCCGCCTTCGCCGCCGGTCTCGACGACGAGGCGAGGGGCCCCCGGCGCCGCCCCGGCCCCGCACGGCGCCCTCTGACCCCATGCGCGCGGGCGGGCGCAGGACTGGGCGATGCGGGGCGCGTGCCTCGACGCCCTCGCTGGCCTCCCCGCCGCGCTCCTGCCGCCGGCCGCGGGCGCCCCGACGCCGCCGCCGCGGCCCTGTCCCTCGCCGGCGGCGCCCTCGCCCTCGCCCACGACTCGAACTGGTGCTCGGCTCGGCGCGCCGCTTGCAGCGCTGGGCAGACTGGGCGTGCGGTCGCAGGAACGTGCGGCGGGCGGCGGTGCGGTGCCTGGGGCGGCTGGAGGCGCATTTCCCGCCGCCGGGCCCGCCCCCGAAGGACGCGCGAGGCCCCGACACGGCGGCGGAGGCCCGCGCCGCGATGCAGGCCGCCCTGGACGACGAGAACCCGCAGGCGAGCCCGGCCCCCGGCCCCCGGCCCCGCCCCTCTAGATCTGAGCCAGAGTCGGGCAGGTGGCGCACGCGGCGATGGGCGCGCTGGTGGCGGGGGCGGCGCGCGGGGCGCCCCTCGCCGGCGGCCTCCTCGCCCGCCTCGCCGCCTGGTCCCGCGACGAGCAGCCCTCGGTGCCCAGGCCCCGCAGCGCCCCTCGGGCCGGCCGCTGAGCGCGCCCCTCAGGTGCGGCTCTCGGCGGCGGAGTCGCTAGGGCGGCTGGCGGGCTCGCTGGGGCGCTGGCGCGGGCGGGGCGGGGGCGGGGTCGGCGGGTGCCCTCGAGGCGCTCGCAGCGCTGCTGGAGGACGAGTCCCGCGCCGTCCGCGCCGCCGCACTCCGCGTGCGCCCAGCAACAAAGCAGCGGCGGCGGCGCCGGCGGGGAGGAGGCTAGAGCCTGCAATTGACCGGGCCGGGCCGCGCAGGGCCTGGAGGGGATGCGGGCGGAGACGGCGGAGGCGGCGGCGTGGCTGGCGTCCGGCCCCCTCCGCGCCGGCTCGCGCCCCCTGCGCGCCTTTGCCTACGCGGCGGCGGCGCGGCACTGCGCGGCGGCGGGGGCAGACGGGGCGCGGGCGGCGGGGGCGCTGGCGGGGGCGCTGGGGGCCCCCGCGGTGGCGCGGGCCCCCGGCGACGAGGAGGGCCTCGAAGCGTACTACGCGCGGGCGACGCTTTTCGGCACCCGGCCGCCCCCGGGCCCCGGCCCCGCCCCCGGCGCGTAGGCTCTGTGACGCAGCACGCGCTTTCGCCACGATTCGCCGTATCGCCGGCATCGATTATGATCATTGCATGACCGGTCGCGGGAAATTGCCGGGAACGGTAGTATACGGTAGTACTTGTGGGAACAGATTCAATCGGGGCCCGATTCGGAGGGTTAACTTAGTAAATCGTGTTATCGACGTCGACGTCGAAGTTTCATTATGCGCCGCAATACTAGCTATAGATATTCAAGAAAAATCGGCGCAATAAAGCAGCGCCCTTCGAAGTTCGAATTCCTTCTCCTGATCAGCGGGGCTGGCTTTGAATTGGAACAAGAATCAGTTGAGGCCTTTGAATTGAATTGGAACTAGACTCAGTATACGCGTACGTAGTAGGTAGGAAAGGTACACCGTCGAACGTCTCACTGAGTCAAGCCTTGAATTCGAAGGTATCTTCATGCGCATGCCGTTGACTAAAGAATATGGTTGGGCAGTGGCTTCAGAAGCATGAAATTGGCGAACTGTCGGGGACATTTTTCAAAAATTCATAGGTGGGAGATCGCGTATGCGTGTACTCTGAATTTGGATGGTATTGATATCGATATCAAACCGTTCACTTGCCATACTGCACCAGATCTAAAGCTCTAAAGCTCGGCACGCACAACGCGGGGGCTGGCCACGGGCTCACGATGTCGGGGCGGGCGCGGCGGCCGCGGGCTCCGGATCCATGGCGCGGAGGGCGGCGAGGACGTCGTCCCAGGCGGGGCGGGCGCGGGGGTCGTCGGCCCAGCAGCGCGCGATGAGGGCCGCCCACGCCGGCGAGGGGGCCCCCTCGAGGGAGGGCCGGAGCCCCTCGAAGGCAGCCTTGAAGCCGCAGGACATGGGCGGGAGGCCGAGCTCCTCGTAGGGCGTGCGCCCCAGCAGCATCTCGTAGAGCAGGATGCCGAAGCCGTAGAGGTCGACGGCCGCCGAGCCCTTCTCGCCCCGGATGATCTCCGGCGCCATGTACAGGATCGACCCGCACTGCGTCATCCGCCGGCTCTGCGATCACAAGCGCCCCGTCAAGGCCTGCGTCGCCTACATCTTAGAAGGGGCGGGCGCGGGGCGGGCCTTCTCGACGTCGATGGAGATGCCGAAGTCGCTGATCTTGGGCGAGCCGTCCGCCGCCACCTGCCCGCCCGCTCGCTGGCTGGCCCGCAGCAAGGAGCGGGGGGGCGGGAGGGCTGGGCGGCCGGGCGGGCGCACGAGGATGTTGGCGCACTTCAGGTCGCGGTGCACGACCGGCGGCTTGTGGCTGCGCGCGGCGGAGCCCCGCCGTCTCGGCGCGGCGGAGCGGTGGCGGGCGCGGGGCAGGGCGGGGCGGCGAGGCGGGGCGGGGGCGCCTGTGGAGGTACTGGAGGCCCTCGGCGATGTCGATCGCGATGCGGCGCTTCTGCTCGAGCCCCGGCGCCCCCCGCTTGTTCTGCGTGGGCCCGACGTCCGTGCCGGCTCGAACGGCGCGGGGCGGGGCGGGACGGGGCGGGGCGGGCGGGGCACGGTGACGAGGTCGCGGAGGGAGCCCTTGGCGCAGTACTCCATGATGATGGCGAGGTTGGGCCGCTTCGTGCAGACCCCGTACAGCGCGCAGATCGAGCGGTGCCGCAGGCGCCGCATGATCCCCACCTGCCCGCCCGCACGTCGCGGTCAGCTGGCGGGAGCCCAGCCGTGGCGCCCGGTTGGGCGGGCGCGGGCGGGCGGGGGCGACCTCGCGCTGGAACTGGGCGACGTCCTCGTCGGAGACCTCGACGCCGTGGTAGCGCTTGATCGCCACCACGCGCGTGCCCCACCGCCCGTGGAAGACCTCCGCGAACGCCCCCTCCCCCACCTGCACGCCTGCCCCCGCGCGCTTCGGACGCCGGGCGGGGCGGGGCGAGGCGGGGCGGGGCGGGGCGGGGGCGCCGCACCGACGACGAGGGACTCCCAGGGGATCTCGCAGGGCTCGGGGGATGCCGCCGGGCCCGCCCCGGCCCCGGCCCCCGCCCCGCTCGAGGCCCCCTCGCTCCCGCTGCCGGCGCCGCTCCCGCTCCCGTCCTCGCTGCCGCTCCCGCTCCCGCTGCCGCTGCCGCTCCCGACCGCCTCCCCATCGCTGCCGCCGCCCTCGCCGCCCTTGCCGCCCTCGCCCTCCTCCTCCTCGTCGTCGCTCTTGATGCCGAGGGCGCGGCGCTTCTGCTGCTTGCGCAGGTAGCCCGAGAGCATCAGCCGCGCCATGAACCCTGCGCCCCGCAGCAACCCAGTCAGAGTCGAGAGGAGGGAGCGCGAGGCGGAGGCGCCAGGGCCCCCGCGGGCACAGGTGCGCGCACCGCGGCGCTCGTCCGCCGGAGACGGCTGCGGGGCGTCCCCCTCCCCACCCTCGCCCTCGCCCTCACCCTCCTCCTCGCCGTCGCCCTCGCCGTCGCTTTCTTCGGGGACGCCCTCCGCGGGGCCGCCGGCGCCCGGGCCGGAGCCGCGGCCGCGGCGGGCGGCGAGGAGCACCTCCACGTCGACCGACATCGCGCGCGCCCGCAGCGGGGCCCCGGCGAGGGCCCGCCCCCGCCGCCCCCGCCGCCGCCGGCTGCGTCCTCGTCGTCGGCGCCGCCGCCGTGCTCCTCGATGCGGATGGCGGGGGCGGCAGTGGGCAGGCGGGGCCCGCCGCTGGAGGCGAGGCCGCCGTGGGCCAGCTTGATGGCCCCGAGGACGCCCCCGGGGAGGCGCCGCAGGCTCTTGGGGCGGGCGCCGCGGCCCCAGCCGCCGCCGCCCGCCGGCGAGGTCGCCTCGTCGTCGGCCGCCTCGCCCCCCGAGCCCTCCTCCTCCTCTTCGTCGGCGTTCGCGCCCGAGCCCGAGCCGGCGCCCGAGGCGCGCGGCGCGAGCGAGGAGCGGGCCGAGGAGACGCGCCCCGAAGAGACGCGCGCCTGGGCGGCCGGCGGGGCCTCGACGCCGGCGGCGGCGGCGGCCTTGGCGGCGGCCGCGCAGGCCTCGGCGACGGCGGCGCCGCCGTCGACGGAGAGGGCGCGGGCGCGCGGCTCGGGCACCCCAGCGTCGCCCCGCCGCCGCCCGAGGCGCGCGGCGTCGAGGGCGCCCACGCCTCCCCGGCCCCGCCCGCCCCGCCGAGTCGCGCCAGAGCACGCGCGGCCCCGCGCGTCGCGCCGCCGCCGCCAGAGCTCACCCGTCGGTGAGGCCGCCTCCTCCTCCTCCGCCGCGCCCGCCTCGGGCCTTCGAGGGCGGGCGGGTCGGGCGGGCGGGCCCGCGGGCGCCAGAGGCGAGCCCTGGGCCGAGCCGAGGGCCGAGCCGTGCGCCGGGGGCGTGGCGGAGCCGGCGAGGAGGGAGGACCCCGGCCGCCGAGGGCGCCGGAGCGGACGAGGGAGGGCCGGCGGGGCGTCGGGTTGGGCGAGGGCGCCGGCGAGGCGGCCGGCGTGGAGGCCATGGAGGCCATCCGCGCGAGCAGCGCCGCCGGCAGGATCGAGACCGGCGGGCGCGGCGAGTCGGTCCCGCTGCCGGCCTCGCCGCCCGAGGGGGCGTCGGGCCGGCGGCGGGGCGCGGGGAGGGGAGGAGAGAGGCGAGGAAGGAAGTGGGGGCCGGCGGCGGCGTCGAGCTCGAGACGAGGAGCGAGGAGAGCTCTTCCATGGAGGGCAGGCGCGGCATCTCCACGCCCCCGCCGCCGGCCGTGAAGCTCGACGCGAACGAAAAGAACGAGGACGTGGAGGAGGCGGAGCCCGACGCGAACGGGTTCCCCGCCCCCGCCCG
>QPMI01000378.1:0-35753 GCA_004431415.1 Cyanophora paradoxa | reverse complement strand
GCCGCCACTATGCCCACGTGAGAACAGCGCGCGTGCGCGCGTGCGCGAGCGGCGGGGCTTCCCGGTCTGCGCCGGGCGCCCAGGGCGGTCTCATCGGCGCTTACAGCGAGTGTTTGCCAAGTTGGAGCGTTCTCCGGGCCGCCGGAAGCCTGCCCTGCTCCTGTTTCGCGAGCGAGTGGGCTCAGGGGGGGGAGAATTCGGGGGGGAGAAAGCTAGAGTCGGGGGAGATCTCCTGCAAAGATTGCTAGTGACGTACTAGAACTCGTCTGTTCCAGAGCGGTAGGGAGCAGACACGGCATTCCGCGCCACTGCATCTTGTCTGCTTCTCAACGTGTCCGCGCGTCCGGCACCTGTCTTTGACAGCACGCACGCCACACGCGCGGCACGCGGCGCCCGGGCCTGGTCCCAGCGCACGAGCTCAGCCTCGACCTCAGCTAGATAGACAGCTTCCGGTCTCGTTTCCGGCTGGATCGCAACTTGTCTCCTTTGCACGCGCAGTGATCGCCTCAAGGTTCGATTTTGCCGATCGCACTTTCCTTGGGTTTTCCCGCACTTCTTTCAATTGCTGATGATAGGAGACGGCAGATGCGTGCCGTGCTCTTCACACCCGGCATTCCCGGAGGGACGAAGGGCGGCTCGCCCTCCGTGCCGTCACCGGCGGATGGCCGTGCCGCCTGCAATCAAATTGGTCAGCAGAACCGCAGGCGACGTTTGCTTCAGGGCCGCAATGGGAACTCGTCACCCGTCCCTATGCCGGGCAAGTCCCCTTCCGCGACACCGATCCCTCAGGGCAACTTGTCTCGCGTTTACGAAGCCCCCACTGCTGGCCCTGTCCCCGCGATCTCTCTTCCGCTCGGGAACATAACGAGCAGCTCAAACATATGGAGCTTCCGGGCCGCGGAGACAGCCGCTCAGCCTGCCAGCCCCTCGGAGTTCCTCCGGACAGCTGCTCCCACCAGCAGCAAGTTCGCCCGGCAGCCTCAGCTCGTTGACGAGTTCCCGTCAGCCCCCGCCCGCCGGTCGGGTTCGATCGAGGACGTGTTTTCCAATCTCGTCATCCAGCAGAACGCCGGATCGGCCCGCGTTCGTCGCGGACTAGGCGAGCTCTTTGTCCCCACCCCCGCCCCCGCTGCGCCAGCGGCCCCGCCCGGCCCCCTCCCCAACCCGCTCCTCGCGGATCTTCTCGGCCCTCTCCACGTCTCGCCCGACAGCCCTGCAAACACCCAGAATGAGCGTCCGCGCGTCGGCATCGTCAGCCGTGGGCCTGCTGCTGGCCTCTCCAGCCTCGAGCGCTCGCTTCTCCGCGAAGCGAATCCCGAGGACGTGAACACGCTGGTGCTGCTGTTGGATTCGCTCCAGTACTCGCCTCCTCCGCGGTTCTTGGAGAAGCTCCTTAAGCGCCTGTCGGATCAGCGCCGGATCGAGGACGCGCTGCGGATCTTCGACGCCGCCACCCGCGCCGCGGATGTCGCCGCGCGGCCTTCATGCATAGCGTACAACATTCTTATCAACATGCTGGGCAAGGCCATGCAGGTCTGCGTTGCCTCCTCGCTCCGCTCCTTTGCCATACACTAAGAACGCGGGCGCAGATCGACCGTGCGTTCTTCTACCTGACTCAGATGCGGAGCTCGGGCCTGCTGCCCGGAGTTGTGACCTACACGAGCCTCATTTCGGCCGTGGGCAAGTCGGGCGACCTCCAGGCTGCTTTCGATCTTTTCGACTCGGTGCGGCTTTCTTTTTTTCCTTGCAACGGCCCGCCTGCTTGCGCTCACTCTTCCTTCTCCAGATGATCGCCGAGGGCGTCACGCCCAACGCGCACGTCTTCAACGCGTTGATCAAGTGCGCCGGGGCAGGGCTGCCGGCAGGCCGTGCGGGGCCTGACGCTGGGCGGCAGCGCGTGCGGGAAGGTGGGGAACATCGACCGGGCGTTCGACTGCCTGAAGGCGATGCAAGCGATGAGCGTCAAGGCGGACGAGTTCACGTACTGCACGCTGATCCACGCGTGCGGCTCGCTCGGCCTCCTCTCGCGCGCCCTGGAGCTCTACGACAGCATGAAGGCGAACGGGGTCAAGGCGAATGAGTTCGTGTTCAGCTCGATCCTCTCGGCGTGCGGCAAGGCGAACGACCTGGACCGGGCGCTCGTGATCTACGAGGAGATGACCAAGGCCGGCGTGCGGGCGAACGACTACATCTTCAACACGCTCATCCACTGCAGCGCCAAGGCGAACCGCCCGACGCTCGCGTTCGAGTTCTTCGAGGAGATGGAGCGGGCCGGCTACGCGCCCGACGCCTTCACCTTCTCGTCGCTGATCGACGCGTGCGTGAAGAGCGACCAGCTGGACCGGGCGTTCGCGGTGTTCGACCGGATGGCGCGGGCGAGCGTGGTGCCGAACGAGTTCGTCTTCAACTCGCTGATCCACGCGTGCGGCAAGGCGAACCAGCTCGACCGCGCCTTCAAGGCCCTCGAGCTCATGCGCCGCTCCGGCGTCCGCTCCTCCATCGTCACCTTCAACTCCCGTCCGCCCCGCCCCGCCCCGCCCCGCCCCCGCTGAGGCGGCGGGGCGCAGTGCTGGACGCGTGCGGGAAGAGCGGGGACCTGGAGAAGGCGTTCAGCGTGTTCCTGGCGATGCTGAAGGAGGGCCTGCGGCCGGACGCGTGCACGTTCAACACGCTGATCGACCTGTACCTGCGGGCGCACCAGCCGGACCGGGCGTTCGAGGTGCTGGAGGCGATGAAGCAGAGCGGGGTGCTGCCGGACGCGATCACGTTCAACTCGCTCATGAACGCCTGCGTGCACGCGGGGCAGCCGGGGCGCGCCTTCGCCCTCCTCGAGATCATGGACGCCCTCGGCGTCAAGCCCGACCTCATCACCTTCTCCACCCTCGTCAACGCCGCCGAGCGCTCCGGCGCCGGCATCGACAAGGCCGTCTACCTCCTCCTTCGTGCGGCCCCCGCCCCCGCCCCCGCCCCCGCGGCGCTGACGGGGCGGGGGCGGGCTGGCAGGGATGCAGTCGGAGGGCCTGATCCCGGACGCGGTGCTCTTCAACTCGCTGATCGCGTGCGTCGGGGCGGGGAGCGAGTCGCAGGCGGACCTCGCCATCTCGATGCTCTCGGCGATGTCCAAGGCGGGGGTCCCCCCCAACAAGCACACCTTCCGCCTCGTGCACTCGGCCTGCGCCGGCGCCAACCAGGCCGAGCGCGCCGAGCTCGTCCGCGCCCTCGCCCTCGCCTCCGGCGTCGACATCGCCGCCTAGCCCCGCCCCGCTCGCCCCTCCCGCGCCCCGCCGGGACGTGGCCGTCCCGGCCCGCCGGCCCTTGGACAGAATTTTGCTTCTCCTCCGCTTCTTCTTCAAGCTGTACATAGGTTTTGCTGTGCATGGGGTTTCAGGGGGTCAGATTTTTTTATGCTATTCAGTACATAGTAGAGCCACCAAAATACTTCGTCATCGCATCAGTTAGTTGACATCAGGCAAGATGTTTGCAGCCGCCCTTTCAGGCTTCAGTCTCTCCTCCATGTCAACCGCACAATCCTGCAGCTGTCCTTTCTTGCGAGTTTTAGCCGACGCTGGGCCACCTCCAGCTTGTAGCACTACGCTAGTCATCGTCTGATACTTGATTTCAAATATACTACTTCCGAACCTTTCAAACCGCGTGACTCAAATGCAATTGCAATTGGCCATCATGCATGCCCTTTGATCTGGACGTCGATTGGATCTAGATCTGGGGGGCTTTGATTTGGACTCCGGGATCCGATGATCTGTGCACGTGGGGATTTGATTTGCCAGGTTGGATATCGATCTGCCGCCGGGCCGGCCGGGCCCCCGCCTGGCGGGGCTCAGCGGCTTGGATTGCCAGTTAAATTTCAAGTTCCAATTGCAAGCCTTGACCGTCGGACTGGCAGCCAAATCAGAGTCACTGAGTTAAATATATCACAGTACGGTATAAGAGCCCGAGTCATGACTCGAGCTTAATTGCCGCGCCGCGGCGCCCGCGGCCGCCGGCCGGCCGCCGGGCGCCGGCCCGGGCCCGGGGCCCGGCGGCCCCCCTGTACATGTATATGTCGACGTCGGGGCGGTCCGACGGTCCCCGCGGATCATCCGAGTCATCGGGTCATCGGATCATCGGATCCGATGATCGGCTCCGTATCCTTGAACTTCGGAACTTCGGAACACATTCGGGTTTTGTGGAACTTCGTGGCCCGGGTTTCAAAAAGTTTTGGGAGGTCGGGACATTTCATTTTGGCCTAGGGTGGGCACCCGAACACCCCCAAGTGGGGGAAAGGGAAGGGGGTCCGATCCTTCCCCAATTATTGAGTGGAGCCCGCGGCGGGGGCAGCGGCAGCCCTCAGGGGCTCAGGGCTAGGAAGGCCCGGCCTCGGTCATGGGCCGGGGGGAGGCCCGTGCCATCCGTAAGCGCTCCTCCAACGATCGGACCGGCCCCTGGCGGCCTGTTCAGCGAATGCGCCCGCGCGCAGCTTCACGCACACCCTTGCAAGGAGCGACACGAGGGGCAACAGAGGGGCAATTGCAAGGTGGGGAGGTGGAGAGGGGAAGGCCGGGGGCGGGGGCGGGGCGGGGGTCAGGGGGAGGGTGGCGGGGGCGGCGGGGCGGGGCGTTCGAGGAGGCGGCGGGCCTCGTCGTCGAGGGCGTCGCGGGCGGCGGCGGCGGCGGCGTAGTCCTCGTCGCGGACGGCGGCCTCGAGGCGGGCGGAGAGGCGCAGCAGCGGCTCCTCCCGCACGAGCCGCCCGGCCTCCTCGTAGCGCTCCTCGGCGACCGCCCGCTCGAGCTCCTCGTTCAGGAAGCCCAGCGCCGTCTCGCGCGCCAGCTCCACGACCCCCTCCTCGGGCCCTGCGGGGCCTCAGCGGGCGGGGCGGGGCGGCGGGGGCGCGGGCGGGGCGGGCCGGAGGCGAGGAGGCGGAGGGTGCCGGCCTCGTCGCGGAAGACCTCCACCACCGACGCCGCCCCTCCTCCCGCCCCGCCCCGCCCGCGCCCCGCTGCCCCGCGCCCCGCCGGCCCGCGCCGGGCGGGGCGGGGGCGGGCCGAGGGCGAAGGCCGCTCGGCGGCGGGGTCGAGGGCGCCGACGCCGCCGAGGCGCCCGCCTCGAGCTCCTCCTCCTCCCCGCCCCGAGGCCGCGAGCTCCGAGGCGGGGACGGCGCCGGCGCCGCCGAGGACGGCGAGGGCGGCGGCGCTGGTGGCCGTGAAGGTCGCGCTCGAGTTCCCGCCGTCGCCCCGAACGTCGTCCCCACTGCGCCGCCATCAGCACGCCCCGGCGCCGGCCGGCGGGCGGGGGCGGGGGCGGGCCCGGGGCGAATGCGGCGTCGGCCCTGCGCGGGGCGGGCGGGGCGTCGAGGCGGGGCGGGGCGGGGGCGGGGCGAGGGGCGGGGCACCAGACGTCGCGGGCGACGAAGATGGGGCAGGCGGCGCGGGCGGCGAGCGCGAGGGCGTCCGAGGGCAGCGCCCGGCAGAAGAGGTTGCGCCCCTCCGGGCCCTCCAGGAACACGCACGCCGTCACCTCTGCCCGCCCCCCCTCCACCCCGTGAGGCCTCGCGGGGCGGGCGGGGGCGGGGCGGGGCGGGGACCGTCGGGGCGGGAGGTGCCGGTGAGGGCGACCTGGAAGACGGAGAAGCCGGCGGGGCGGAGGAGGCCGAGGAGCCACTCGTGGTGGCTCCCGTACGCGCCCCGCCGCACCTCCGCCGCGAGGCCGGCGAAGAGGGCGGGGAGGTTGCGGCGGGGGGCGTCGGGCCCCGCCACGCCCTCCGCCACGTCCAGCACCGCCGTCACCAGGCTGCGCGCCCGCCACAGGTGCTCCACCAGGCTCGCGTAGAACTCCAGGCCCCGCCGCCCCTCCCCCTGCCCCGCCCCTGCTCGCCACGCCCGGCGCCGCGCGGGGCGGGGGGCGGGCGGGGCGCCTGGGAGCGGGAGGCCTCGGCGAGGGCGCGGCCCTCGAAGGCGTTCATGAAGACGGGGAGGACTTGGCGCTCGTAGGCGCGGTCCACGCGCTCCTGCACGACCCGCGGCTGGAACCGCCGCCCCTCGTCCACCTCCTCCAGCACCTGCGCGCGCCCTCCCGCTCGCCCCGCCGCCCCGCGCCGCCGCCGGCCACGGGAGGCGCACCGCGACGAAGCGCGTGGGGCTCACGAAGTCCCCGCCCCGCACCTGCACCCGCACTGCATCCCCGCCCGTGAGGGGCGGAATGCAGGCTGCAGGCTCGCGCTTCGGCGCCGTCTTCGGCGCATTTCAACGAGAGAGCTTACCGAAGTCCTTGCTGTTGAAGTCGAACCGCTCAAGATCGCCGATGCGCTCCGGCTTGGAGGACGCCAGCACGCCCAGCCTGCCTGGCGCCGCTGCGGCGCTCCGCCTGACGGCGCCGAAGCACGAGCCTGCAGCATGCATTCCGCCACCCGAGATGAACTTGCAGCCCCGCTCAACCACCGCCCGCCGGCCGCCGCAAGGCGCGGCTCGAAGGTTCGCGGAGCGCCGGGCGGGGGCTGCTTGGACGGAGAGGTCATGCTCTGAGCAGAGGCTTGAGCGGATTAGGCACGGCGCGCTCCCGGGCCCAGCCCTCTGCGCGCGCGGTTTGAGAGAGAGGCCACGCGCGGCAGTGCAGAGCACGGCGGCGCACCAGCACCGCGTTCGCGCCCGGTCCGGCGCACGCCGCGAACATGTTTCTTCTAGCCCTCTGCCGAGCCTGCAGCTCGGGTAGCGAAGCCCTCTGCCGAGCCTTCTAGCCCTCTGCCGAGCCTTCTAGCCGCAGCGAACGAAGCACCGGGGTAGCGTGTTCTGACCCCCCCCCCCCCCCCCCCCCCCCAGGCCCCTGTGAGGCCCACAGTTCAGTGAGGGGCCTATATTGCAGGCAAGCTGTACACCACACGTGTACACTCTTTCGCGGAGCACAAGCGATCATCTCAATGCCAAGGACAGGGAGAAAGAGCTCCCCTGCCTCCGCGGCAGCGCCGTACGTGCGCCCCCCTGTATCTCCTTCAATCCATTTAGATGCTCCTGACTCAGCGCAGCGACCTGGCCGAGGACGCCGCGCGTGCGGATGAGACGTCGACCCGCGCCCGCCGGAAAGGAAAGACGCCCGCGGCCGCGGCCACGACTGGCGCAGAAAAGAGAGCAAGAAAGCGCGCGTCGAGGTGCGACTGTGCATTTCGACGACGAAAGACTCGAGCTGACGGAGGAGTGCGCGCGGGCTCGAGCAGCGCGGCGCCCTCAGACGAGGACGCGGGACGCCCGAGCAGCTCGTCAGCGGCGAGCACCGTGCAGACGAGCACCAAGAGGCGCCGGATCGCGCAGGCCCCAGAACCCGAGGAGCTCTGGCGGCGCCTCCCCCCTCGAACTGTGGTCAAGCATCCTCTTTCTTCTCGACCCAGAGAGTCGCCTCGCCGCCTCGAGCACGTGCAAGTTCTTCCGTTCGACGGCGCTCTCGTGCGCGCGCGCAGCGGGCGCCGCGGGCGTGCGGGGCGCGAGGCGAGTGCGCAGGGAGGCGGCTGGCGGGGTGGAGTTGGTGCACATGGGGAAGGTGGAGGCGCTGGGCACCTTCCCCTCCATGTCCTGGAGGGCTCGAGAGCCACGTCGCCAAGGCCGACGTCGTTGGTGACCCGGCTGCGCGGCACCCCGCTCCGCCCCGCACCGTGGCACCGGCGGCCCGGGGGCATCCCCCGAGGCTCACGCGCCGGCTGCAGCGCTGAACATCGCGGCGCCGATCTCGAAGGCGAACCTGCGCCGCCTCGTGCGCGTCGCCGCCGCCGGGCGGCACTGCCTCTCCCGCTTCCGCCTGACGGGTGCGCGCCGCGCCGCGCCGCCGGGCGCCGCGGTTGCGAGAGGCGGGTCGCAGCGGAGGAGCTGAAGAGCGCGGGGTTCATGGAGGGGGCGAGGGCGGGCCTGGCGCGCCTCGACCTCGTGCTCCACCCCTTCAACCCCTCCCAGGCGAGCAACCCCGCCGCCGCTCTGCGGCGCGTCTCGGGGCTCCTCGCGGGGGGCGCCCTCCCCGCCCTCGCCCTCCTCGCCTCCACCGCGCCCCTCGCCGACATCCTCGACTTCGCCGACCGGTGCTCGCCCCGCCCCCGGCCCCGCCCCGCCCCGCCCCGCGCGGGGCCGACGGGCGGGAGCAGGCACGCGTCGCACGTGGGGCGGGGCCGGGCGGGGCGAGCGCGGGGCGGGGCGTGCGGTGCTTCTACGCGGGGGAGGTGGGCGCGCTGGTGGCGGGCGACGGGCCCTGCGAGGCCATCCGCCGCCTCGCCGCCTCCCCGCTCGTCTCCTTCGCCGTCCTCCGCCTCCAGCGCGCCCGCCCCGCGCCCGGCCCCGCCCCGCCCCCGTGACGGGCGCGCAGGGCCGGGGAGGAGGAGGGGGCGGCGGGGCGGGGCCCGAGCGGGGAGCGGGGGGCGCTGCTGGAGGCGCTGCTGGGGCGCTGCGAGGCCCTCGTGGAGCTCTCCGCCGCCTTCGCCCCCGCCTGGCCTCTCCCCCTCCTTGACCGCGCCCTCGCCGACCGCCCGCCCCGCGGCACCTTCGTCCCCGCCCTCACCCTCTCCCTGCTCGACGTGCGCCGCCTGGCCGAGGCGGGCCCCATCGCGGGGCGCTTCGGGGCGCGCCTGCGCGCGCTCGAGGTCACCGGCGTCACCGCCGGCATCGCCATCGCGCTCCACATCGACTCCGAGGCCCGCCCCGCCCCGCCCCGCCCCGCGCCGGGCCGCTGAGGGAGGCGGGGGCAGGGGCGGCTGTCGATCGCGCCGCGGATGCAGCACGAGGGGATCGGGTGGGGGCTCGGGGAGGTGGAGGCGCTGGCCCCGGCGCTCGCCTCCCTCGAGGCCCTGCGCGTCCGCAGCGCCCTCGAGGGGGACCCCCAGCCGCCCTTGGCCGCCCTCGCCGCCGCCCTCCCCCGCCTCGCCACGTTCCAGGTCCCGCCCGCGCCCCCGCGGGGGCGGCGGGGGCGCTGAGGGGGCGGCAGCTCTCGCAGGGCGCCTCGCTGGCGGAGGCGGAGCCGGGGGCCCTCGAGGCCGTCCTGCGCGCCAACCTGCGCCGCGCCAAGGAGGCCGCCGCCCGCGGCGAGCCCGTCCCGATCTTCCTCTAGACCCGGCGCCCCTGCCCCAGCCCCAGAGCCGAGCCCAGACCAGCACGTGTACAGGTTTTTGTAGGACAGGCTTCTGTAGGACAGACTTCTGTAAGGCAGGTTTCTGTAGGACAGGTTTGTGTCGAAGGTATATGCGCGAGCCAGTCGCCGGAAAGGTGTTCCGCGTTGAGAGCGGAGACGGGCGGCGGAGGCGGTGGCGTCGGGGTGAGAGGAGAGAGCAGGGGGCGGGGGCGCGGGGTCAGTAGAGGTCGGGCTGGCCGGTGGAGGTGAGGAGGCGGCCCCACATGCGGCCGCGGGGGTCGACGCGCTGGGGGCGGCCGCAGATGTCGCCGAAGGGGATCATGACGACGCGCTGGTTGACGAGGCCCGTGGTGAAGGCGGTGTAGCCCGCCATGGCGCCGTGGACGGCGCTGTGGGCGAGGTTCGTGCAGAGCACCGAGTCCGCCGCGTTCGCCGGCCCGCTCCGGATCATGTACGTCGGCTGCGCCCCCGTCGGCCCCCGCTGCGCGCGGCCGCGGCGGCGGCCCGCGCGGCCCGGGGCGCACATCGATGTACTTGACGTTGGCCTCCTGCGCGGGCGATGGGGGCGAGGGCGTGAGCTCTCGGCGGCGCGCCGCACCCCCGCGCCTGCCGCTGGGGGCGGGATGGAGGAAGGCGGGGGGCGCGCCTCGCCCTTGGCCTTGAAGTGGCGGGCGATCTCGTCCTTGAGGAAGAGGCCGATGTCGGCGTAGCGGCGGTTCCCCGACGCGTCCTTCTCCTGCGGGGCCGCCGCCGCGAGGATGTCCTGCCCCGCCCCCTCCGCCACCACGATTACCGCGTGGCCCTTCGCCCGCAGCCGCTCCTCCACGTACGCCAGCAGCGGGCCCATCCGGAACTTGATCTCCCTGCAGCCCCCTCGGCCCCCGCCCCCGCCCCGCCCCCGCCCCCGCCGGCCGGGGCGCACGGGATGAGGCAGACCTGCGGGGGGCGCGGGGTGAGGGGCGGGGGCGGGGCGGGGGCGGGGCGGGCGCACGTTGACGTCGCGGGAGGCGAGGGAGGCGTGCATGCTGCGGGGTGCGGGCTCAGGGGGGGCGGGGCGGGGCGTGCGGGGGCGGGGCGGACGCGATGAAGCCGGCGTCGCGGCCCATGAGCTTGACGATGGCGACGCCGTTGGGCGCGCAGTGCGCCTCCACGTGCGCCGACGCGATCGCCCGGCTCGCCTCCTCCACCGCCGTGTCGAACCCGAAGCTCTTGTCGATGATCGGGATGTCGTTGTCAATCTGTCAGGCGGAGGCGGAGACGGTCAGGGAGAGGAACGCAGCGCTCAAGTCCCACGCGCTCGTCAGTCATCCAGATAGATATCCCGCCCCCGCTCAGTCATCCAGGCGGAAGGTTGCGGGGCCCGCCCCTCCATTACGCCCCAGCCCCGCCCCGGGAAGGGGGCGGGGGGGCGGGGCGGGGGCGGACGGTCTTAGGGATGCCGACGACGGCGATCTTGAGGTTGCGCGCCCGCGCGTCGTCCGCGATCAGCTGCGCCCCCCGGTGCGTCCCGTCGCCCCCTGCCCCCCCCCTCAGCGGCCCCTCCCGGGCGGCGGCAGCGGGGCGGGGCGGGCCGATGACGTAGATGTGATTGTAGCCGCGCTCGATGACGGCGGCGATGATCTTCTCGCGGTCCATGCCGCCCCGCGACGAGCCCAGCAGCGTCCCGCCCTCCTGGTGCGCCCGCGACACCTGCCCCGCACCCCCGGCCTGAGGCCCCGCGCGAGGCCCTCGGGGCGCCCCGGGGGGCGCACCGAGCGCGGCTCGAGCTTGCGGGGCGGGGCGGCCGGGTCGTAGAAGCCGCGGTAGCTGCGGAAGGTGAGGGCCGGCGGGGCGGGTGGGCGGGGCGGGCGGGGGCACCCGAAGTTCATGCCGTGGATCTCCTGGACGCCGTAGGAGTGGCTGAGGCACATAACGAGCTCGCGGACGACGGTGTTGAGGCCCGGGCAGAGGCCCCCGCACGTCACGATCGCCGCCCGCACGTCCTGCCCGTCCCTCGGCCCCCCGCGCCCCGCTGACGGACCACAGACCGCGGGCGCACCTTCGGGTGGAAGATGATCTGGGGGCGGGGCGCGTGAGAGAGGGCGGAAGCGGAGGGGCGGGGCGGGCGCGCCTCCTTGCGGGGCCCGGCGCGCAGGTAGAAGGGGCCCACGACCTTCGGCGACTCTGCCGCCCCGTCAACCCCCCCGCCAGCACCGTTTCGCCCCGGCGCACCGCTCTCGAGGTACGACTCGATGCCTGCGAGCGGTCGGTCGGCGGGGGAAGCTGGAAAGCCGCAAGCGTGGCGCACCCCCTCGCAAGACGATGTCCGTAAGCACAAACTGGTTGGTCTGCCAGGGGGACGGCTGAGGAGGAGGGGGGCGGTCGTGGGGAGCGCGGCGGCGCTGACCCCGACGAACTGCCTGTCCACGTCGAAGACGTCGTCCTCGCACGCCGGCACCACCGAAGACGTCAGTTGCTTCGATGGATTCGGGTAGTGCCTGCGCCCCGCGCCGCGTTTGGCGAGATCGCCAGATGCGCGAAGGATGCGGACGGACCCTATTTCCTTCTTGCTGCGGCCGTGGGTCAGCTCGGAGCGCGCGCGCCACGCGAAAGGAAGCACGCACTAGTCAGAGATGTGCGCTACGCGCTTCAGCACAGGCTTGATACTGATGGACCCGTGCAGGTTGGACCGCAGACGCTTGGCATCGGCTGGTGAAAGGACGTTAGCGATGCGGCGTGCGCGGACATCTCGTATGATAGCAAGCCCTTCTATACAGCTCTCGCGCCGCGTGGAACGCTCAGCGGGACGATCGGAGTGGTGGAGCTTCGCAATGGAACACTCTAGCTGGTCCGCAGGACGCACGCTGAACCTTGTCGGAACACTGAAGGGAAAACGATTGATTGCGCTTCGAGACGTGCGTGTGGTCCATTGCCGCGTGGCTGGAGCCCGGAAGCCTCCGGGCGGTAGGTTCGCGCTCTCTTCCGCAGCTGAGGATGAAGAGATTGGCAGGTACGTGAAGCGCAGCCGAAAGGCGCTCTGGCTCGGCGTTCCAGAAGGCTTGCAGCTCCTCCGAGACTCTACCCCCCCCTTGTACGCCGCGTCACGCCGCGTCACGACAACGCCGCGCTCCGAGGTCGAGGCTTGGCACCTGCAGGCTGCAGCTGCTGCGTTGCAAACACGATCGATATCCCGGAGTCCAATATTCAATATGGGACAACATGGACGCCGGACCCAAAAGTTGAAGTCGGGCGCGGGCCGCGCGTGCCGGACGCCGCGCGCGCGCGCATATGCGCATGCGCATGCGGCCGCGGACGCAGGCGGCCGCGGGCGCGCGGGGGGGCGTCGGCGAGAATAGATCGGAGACTATCAGAGAACCTGATGGAAGAATTCGGCGAACTCGGAAGGAAAGCTCGGAAGGAAAGAAAGCTTAAGAGAAAGCTTAAGGCCTAGGCGGGCGCCCGCGGGCCGCGGCCGGCGCCGCGTCTCGCCGAGTCGTGTCGACGGAAGATCTAGACAGCGCCGGCGCCGCGCGCGCAGCGGGGCCGGTCCTGGGTGGGCATCGGGGCGAGGCCCATTTTGAAGGGGCACTGCTTGCGCAGCTGTGGCAGCTGCTAGCGGGCCCTGGCGGGGGCGGCGGGGTCCGGGAGGCGTCGCAAGAGGAAGTCGGTGAGCCACCTGGGGGCGGCTCGAACTGCTGGGGGGCGGGGCGGGATGCGGGGGCGGTGGACCTGGAGAGGCCGAAGATGGGGAGGTGGCGGGGGAGGGGGCTGTCGGGGGGCGGCTCGGCCTCCTCGGGGCGGGCGTCGAGGGCGAGGACGATGAAGAGGGGGAAGAGAGTCGCGTAGAGGCCCGAGCTCACCAGCACCGACGCGTAGAACGTCGCCCCCGTGCACGCCGTCCCTGCCCCGCCCCGCCTCGCACCCCCGCCCCGCCCCGCCCCGCCCCGCCCCACAAACCGAAGCCAATGAAGTAGGCCCAGCGACGCTCGAAGAATTCGAGGCGGCGCTCGACGCCCCAGCGCTGGGCTGCCCACTTGTATTCGAACGCGTAGAACCTGCGGGCGCCGCTCAGCGCCACGCTTCGAGCGCACGGTTCTCAGAGGGGCGAGGGGGAGCGGACGAGTAGAGCCAGGCGGTGAGGGCGAAGCTCAAGGGGGCGCCCACGACGGGCACGAAGTACACGACGGTCGACTCGAGCAGGAAGATGAGCACGACGAGGAGCCGGAAGACCTGCGAGGCCAGCATCCAGACCACCCTTCTCGCCTCGTCAAGCCTGGAGCCGCGCCGGGCGCGGGGGGCGGCGCACTGCTGCCAGGAGAGGGAGAAGGCGACGGGGTTCGGCCGCAGCGCGTTGTACGCGTCCTCCGCGATGTCCTGGTACCTGGCCCCGCCCCGCCCGCCCCGCTCAAGCGCTGCGCCCGCGCACCCCGGCACCTCCGCGCGCACCACAACGTGCTGATGAGGAAGCTAAGTGCGAACACGGGATACAGCCAGAGCACCTGCATGGCCCGGTCACGGAGCGCATGCGTTCGGATGACCTGCAGCTGCGGCGCACCCGGCACATGATTTCGAGGAGCCTGTTGAGCGTGTGCGCGAGCTTCTCGAAGCCAGGGCGCTCGTTCACGAGCAGGCGGGCCACCATGGGGAGCACCAGGTGGTCCACGAGCGCCATTGAGCCCAGGAACAGGATGCCGTTCAAGAGGACGCACTGCGCCGCTCTCCGGCGCGCCTTGTGCGCCTTTGTGAAGATGCTCCACGCGCGCCCGCACGCGAGGGACGCCGCGACGCCGGCTGTGTAGCAATCGACGAAGTCGCGCAGTATTCCCTTCGAGCGCCGCGCTGTAGGACCTGCGCCGGCCGCCGATGCGGCTGCTCTTGCCGGCATCCGCTCGCCGGCGCCGCTCAACGCCGGTCCATGCATATGGCCAGCTGCAGCGCTCGCGCGCATCGTTCGACTGCCTGCTTCCTCTACCCCCCCTCCCCTCCCCCCCCCTCCCTCCCGCCCTTCTCCCCCGGCCCGGCCCGGGGCCCTCCCCGCCGCGGCTCCGCCCCCGCGTGGCCGGGCGGATGCGTAGCCCCGCACGTAAACGACGAGGGCGGCCGCGGGGGGCCGGGATCAGTCGGGGAGGCGGAGGGAGCGGGGGCGCAGGAGGGCCTCGAGGGCGGCGGGGTCGGTCACTGGCAGTTGGCAACTGTTCCGCTCGCATACCTGCGCGTAGGGCGCCCCGTCGGCCCGCCGCGTCAGGCCCCGGTACGTCTCCTCCTGCGCACACGGCCCCCGCGCCCTGCGTGAGCGCTAGCGCGCGCACTGCGGCAATGCGGCCGGCCGCGGCTCCGGCTGCGCATGCGGCCGGGAGCTTGCGATCGATGGAGGTCTAGATCGATATCCAGGCGACAGCACTCGGGTTCCGACTCGAACTCGGGGGAGCGGGGGGGCGGGCACCATCTCGCCGGCGGATGCGAGGAGGGCGTCCTGGCCGGGGCCGCCGTCGAGGCAGAGCATGGTCCGGTCCGGCACGTGCTCCTTCAGCACCTGCCGCCCCCGCCCCGCCCCGCCCTCCCTTACGGCGGCCCGGGGCCGAGGGGGGGCGCCAGGGCGGGGGCGCACGGCGTGGGCAAGGCGGCGGGTGCGCGCGTCCTTGGGGTCTCCCACGATCACAACGTGCAGCGGCGACGCTCCCTCCCGCATCCGCTCCAGCCTGCCCCGCGCCCCGCCTAGCGGCTTCGGAAAGCGCGGCGTGGGGCCGGGGTGGGCAGGGGCGGGGCGGGGCGGGGCGGAACGAGGCGAGGGCGGCGAGGGAGGAGGGGAGGGAGGGCCCGCTGCTGAGGAGCTGCTCGCGGAAGGCCCCGAGGGTGCGCCCCGCCCGCTCCCCGTAGTCGCCCCGCCCCGGGAAGAGCCGCGCCATCCGCAGCAGGTTCTGCGCCGCCACCGCGTTCGCCGTCGGCTCCGCTCCCTCGTAGTCTGCACCCCGTCGCCCCAGCGGCCGGCGCGGCACGCGGGATGCAGCAGGACGGGGTTCACCGTCTTTCAAGCGCAAGAGGACAGAGGGGTCGCTCCCCGAGTCGGCGAAGTAGCCGCCGCCCTCGGCGTCCCAGAAGCGCGCATCCATCTCCGCCTGCGCCGGAGGGGCGGTCGGGGGGGAGGGCTTCGGGCGGGAGGGGCGGGGGGCGAGCCTGGAGGGCGCGGGCCCAGAGGAGCCAGCGGGGCTCGAGGGTGGCCTCGTAGAGGTCCAGCAGGCCGGAGGCGAGGCACGCGTAGTCCTCCGCGAAGGCCGCCACCGGCGAGGCGCCCTCCCCCCGGAACGCCCGCAGCAGCCGCCGCTCGTCGCCCCCCGCCGTCATCCGCTCCCGCACGAACCCCGCCGCCTCCTGCGCCCTCCCGCCCCGCTCCAGGCGCCGCGGCCAGGGCGGGGGGAGGCGAGGGCGGGGCGGGGGCGGACCTCGGCGCGGGCGATGAAGTCGGGGCGGTCGAGGGCGGCGCCGGCGCGGGCGAACGCGCCGACCAGGAGGCCCGTCCACGCGCAGACGACCTTGTCGTCCAGCGCCGGCCGCGGCCGCCGCGCACGCGCCTCCAGCAGCGCCCGCCGCGAGGCCTCGAGCAGCCGCGCCACCTGCACGGCGCCGTGAGGGCGGGAGGCGGAGGGGCGCCTCCGAGCCGGCTCGCCTCGGGGGCCGTCCGGCCGCCGCCCATCGCCTCGGCGACCTGCGGCGGGGCGGGGCGGGTGAGGCGCGGCGGGGGGCGGGGTGCGCGGGGGCCTGCCTGCTCGTCGGAGGCGACGCGCCCGAGGACGTTCTTGCCGATGAACTCGCCGTGCGGGTCGCTCCCCGCCCGCACGTTCCCTGCCCCGCGTCGGCCCCGCCCCGGCTAGCGGGGGAGGCGGGGCGGGGCACCGCGCTCGGTGACGTTGTAGGCGCGGGCGAAGGCGTCGAAGGCGGCGGCGGCCTCGGCCTCGGAGGGGAGGGCTCCCCGCAGCGCCTCCCGCACCTCCCCGGCGCCCCACACGTAGAACGCCCCCTGATCCGCCCCCAGATTCCCCACCGCGGCCGCCCCGGCGCGCCGAGGGGGCACACCTCGCGCCGCTCGGCGCCGGGCTCGTGCGAGACGGCGCTGTCCGCGTCTTCCGCGCTGTAGAAACTGCCGACCCGCCCGTCAGCCCACCCCAGCGCGCGGGGCGAGGCGGGGCGGGGAAGGGAGGGGGCGCGCCCGCCGAGGGGCGAGCGCATGTCCCGCGCGACGTACTCCAGCGTGCTCGCCACCACTGGGGGGCGCGCGAATCCGAGCGGGGCCGGCGGGGTAAGGAGAGGGCGAGGGGCTGTTGGGGAGGGGCGTGCACCGTGGGCGAGCTGGGGGTCCCGGGAGACGAGGAAGGCATCAAGGTAGACCGCCGCGAGCTGCGACTGGTCGTAGCTCATCTTCTCGAAGTGCGGGACGTGCCAGAACTGCGCAGGGGCGTCGGCGGGGGCGGCGAACGGGGCGCGGCGGGTGCGGGAGGCGCGGCGGGCGGGCCTCGTCGACGGAGTAGCGGTGGAAGCCGCCGGCGAGCTGGTCCCGCATGCCGCCGGCGGCCATCGCCCGCAGCGTGGCGAGGAGCATGGCGAGGGCGCGGCGGCCGCGGGGGCTGGCGGGCCCGTCGCGGGCGGCGCAGCGGAGGAGGAAGGGGAAGAGGACGGGGCGGGGGAACTTGGGGGCGCCCCCGAAGCCGCCCCGCTCCTCGTCGTAGATGCGCTCGAAGTGGGCGAACGTCTTCTCCAAGGCCCCCTCCAGCTCCGCCCCGCTCACCCCGCCCCCCCCGCCCCCCGCCCCAGCCCCCGCCTCCGCCCTCAGCGCCGCCAGCATCTGCTCCCTGTGGCCACCTCGAGCTCGCCGCCGCGGGGGCGGGGCGGGGCGGGGCGTGGGGGCGGGGCGGGCCCTTGCTCGAGGACCTCCTCGCGCTGCGTGCGCCACATCTCCGCGACCCTGCCGGCGGCGCACATTCGAGCTCAAGGCCGTTCCAGGGCGTGCGTGCCCAGGGCCTGGCAGGCGCACCGATCCATGACGGCGAGGAAGCGCTTTTTGGGGAAGTAGGTGGCCCCCACGAAAGGCTTCAGCTCCGGCGTGAGCCAGACAGACATCGGCCAGCCGCCGCCCCCCGTCGTCGCCTGCACGAAGGACATGTACTGCCGCGCCCGCCAGGGCCGTGAGCACCGGCGCGGCGCGCGGACGGGGCACGTGCACAGCGCACGACGCGGTCGATGTCAGGCCGTTCCTCGCGGTCCAGCTGCGCCGTGCAAATCAACGACGGAGGAGAAGGGAGATGCAGAGACGGCGGCGGACCTTGATGTTCACAAAGAGCGCGTTCATTCTCTGTGCCACCTGCTCGTCCTCGAAGCTCTCCCGCTCGAAAACATGACACATGCGCGCGGGTCAGTCGCAGACCATTCGAGCAGCTTCCCATTACATACCAGTGGCATGAATGGTATCCGCTCTTAGAAGAAAAAGGGGGGAAATATAGATTAGCGAGCGGAAGCGGCCCCGACCCAGCGCGCCTTGAGATCGGCGCCGGCGCCCCGGCCGCCCCGGGTCGGGCCGCGCCCCCTCCCCCCTCCCTGCACCAATTTTAATGGCATGGCGCCGCCTTATCGTCACCTACCGTCCCCGCCACGCTGCCCGCTCCGGCCCAGCGCGCCTCGGCGACCCCACCGCCGCGCGCGCGCCGACGCGCCGCCCGCGCGCGCCGGCCCACCGCGCCCCGGCCCTGAAGTTCGGGCGGCGCGTATGCCAAAAAAGTCTTGCACCGAGAGGAAGATGGGGCAGTCGCGCTGCCGGGCCAGAGCGAATGCTTCCTCGCCCCTGCGTACGTCCGGATCCGCGCATCATACGGGCAGGGCGGTCATCACATCTTATGCTTTGAAGAGAACCAGCTCACCAAGGGAACCAGTCAACGGGATTGGTCGCGTGTGCCAGCAGGTACGGACTTTGCTCGTTCGAAAGTCGATTGCGCCGCAATCCGGCAGCGCTCGCCATCGCGAGGTTTCTCGGCCTCTGCAATCCGACGCGGCTCAGAAACATGCGTTCCGCAGCGTTCCGCAGCGCTCGCAGCACCGCAGCAGTCGATGTGGAGGGGGTACGGCAATGCTTGTCGCTTGTTCGGGTCCCGCTGCAGCTCTGTCGGTTCCCTGCAGAGTCCCTGCAGCTCGAATCGCTTGTTGTAGTCCGAATACCTTCAGCCCGGTGCAGCTCTAAACCTGTGGAGTGGAGAGGGTCGAGTGAGTCAGGCAATGTCGAATCGATATCATCCTTACGGCTCGCAGCAGGGCAGCTCCGGTACGCGCTGCGCTGCGCCCTGCTCCGCGTTCGCGTTTGAACTCGGATTTCCTTTCGAGCAGGCTCGAGCTCGCAGTGGGGCCACGATGTTTGGGAAAGTCAGCAACCGGCTTGGGCGGGCTGGGCCGGGGCTGGCCCGAGCGCGCCCGGGCCGCCAGCGCCACCCGCTCCCTGGCACGCGCCCGCGCTTCGGACTCCGATGCACATGGACGTGCGGAATGTCGACCCCACATCCTTGCAGCTCCTCGCGCTCCTGCAATCCGTACGTCAGTAACCTTGAACCTCACCCGCGGCCTCTCACCGGTTCCGGCCGCCAGTTCCCGGCTCCGGCCGCCTCGCCTCCTCCAGCGCGTTACGCACCGGTCGCCCACGATGCCTACCAGCAGCGCTGGCCCTCCAGAGAGCCTTCGGGGCGCAACAGCGCGTCCCCGCGGCTTGACGGGGACCGCCGCGCCCACGCGTACTCGCGCGAGCGCCGCGAGCAGCAGGAGCAGCAGCAGCAGCCGCCGCCGCGGGACCAGAAGGTGCCGAGAGACTGGTGCGCGCCGCGGGACCGCGTGGCGGGGCGCGAAGCGGGGGCCGAGGGGGCGGCAGGGAGAAGTACAGCCGGTGGCACGAGGCCCTCACGGACGTCCAGATCATCCCCCTCAAGTGCCCCCTCTCCCCGGAGTACGACGCCAACCTGCGTGCGCTCTTTTCGCACTGCGGCTCTCCCCTTGCGCATCTGACGTCGCGCTGTGCAGGGAGGATGGGCCTGCGGGAGTCCGAGTGCGCAGGAAAGGGTGCGGGGGCGGGGCTAGACGGCCGACGGCGGGGCACAGGTTCCTGCCGCTGGAGGGCTTCTTGGAGGCGCAGCGGGCCCTGGGCAGGAGAGTCGGCCTCCTCATCGATCTGACGGGCTCGCCCGCCCCGCCCGCCCCGGGCCTTCGGGGGCCTGAGGGGCGGGCGCAGACACGTACCGGTACTACGACGGGCGGCGGGCGCAGGAGCGGCACGGGCTGCGGTACGAGAAGCTGCGGTGCCCGGGGCGGGTGGCCCCCGACGAGCGCCTCGTCGCCCGCTTCGCCGACCTCGTCGACGGCTTCCGCAGCCAGCGGCCCGAGTGCGCCCCGCAGCCCCGCCCCGCCCCGGCGCCCCCGCGCCGGCCCGCGACGAGGGCGGGGCAGGGAGTGGGTGGCGGTGCACTGCACGCACGGGGTAAACCGTACGGGCTTCATGGTGATCAGCTACCTGTGCGCCCGCCGCGGCCTGCCCTTCCCCGAGGCCCGCGCGCGCTTCGAGGCGGCCCGCGGGGAGACCCTCGACGACGACGAGGAGCACGCCTACCTGTTCGATGCGCGCACCGCCAGCCCCGCGCCGTCCTCGCGCCGCCCGCTCACGCCCCCGCAGGAGCTCCGCGCCCGCTTCGGGGCCCCGCGGCTCTACCCCCGCCCGGACGGCGGCGACGGCGACGGCTCGCTCGCCGGCGCCGGCCACCGCTCGCGCGACCCGAGGGGGCGGGGGCGCTCGCCTTCGCGCCCCGCGGCCGACGTGGAGGCCGGCGAGGGGGAGCGGCGGCCCGAGCGGGGGGGGCCGAGCGCGAGCCCCTCGGAGAGGGACGGCTCGGAGACGCCGCGGGGCCGCCGGGCGCCCGACGACGAGAACGAGGCCCCCGAGCCTCCGCCCCGGCGCCGCGAGGGCGCCAACGAGCCCCACGCCTCCAACCCTCCCCGCCGCGCCTCCTCCGCCCCCATCCCCTCTGTCCACTCACACCACCTGCCCGACGGCCGGCCCCCTTAGCGCGTCTTGCGAACTCCGGAGTTAGAGCTGACCCTGCACATCGAGCCTTGAAGATGCCAATCATGAATCGTTGAATGCGGCCCGCGGCGGCGGCAGCTGCAGCCCTCAGGCCCGAGGGCCTGAGGGCTTGCTATTGGAAGGCCTCAGGGCCTCATGATCAGTCACGGGCCCGGGAGGGCCCGTGCCATTCGTAAGCGTTACTAAGTTACTCATCGAGCTAGCGCTCCTTCGGCTGAGCTCACTCTAACGCCTAGAGGCCGAATCGCGGATCGAACTTCGGAATCGGAGAGCCGCGCGCGGCCCCTTCAGTGGAAGGCGGAAAAGGGCCGTGCGGGGAGGCGAACCGGAGGCCAGGGCGGCGGCAGTTATCGATATCCCTTCGAGCCCGAGTACGCCGGGAAATTGCAGGGCGTCCTCCTCTAGCTAGCCACTGACGGGACGCGCTCCTCGCAGGAGACCGCTACGATGTCGGACGGAGGTGTGCATTTCGGTATATTGCAGTCGCATCATCTCGCGGCATGAGCTGCAGGGCCCGGGGGATGCTTAAAGTGGAACGCCCGCTCGCCGCGCCGAGCCACTGGGCCAGTATTCGAAGCCTAACGTCCGACGGCTGTCACAGCGCCAGTTGATCAGTCTCAGCAGTCCGAGATGCAGACTTACACCATTTCGAGCTCGACTACCACTGCGAGTGCGGCCAGTCTTCGCTCTGCATGATCCAGCTTGATCCTGCTCGCAGCACCTCCGCCGTCGCGAATCTGGCAGGGGCATGGAGCGATGTGGCATCCATGACCGCGCAAGAGCTCGCTGCCGTTCGAACGCACCTTGGTAACGTCGACTCCCGGATCACGGCGACCAGTGCTGAGCTCCACGCCGCAAAGAGCGGTGCGTCGCTTGCAGCTCCAAGGCTCCAGCGCCCGCGCGCCCGCAGCCGACTCCGCGGCAGACCTTGCGGCTAGCGTGGCGGAGGCGAAGGCGGCTGGAGTGGCGGCGGCGGAGGGCGCTGCGAAAGGGGCGCAGGAGGCGCTGGGGGCGGCGACGGCGGATCTGACAGGGCAAGTGACGCGGGCGGTGGCAGCGGCGCACGACGAGCTCGAGGCGGCCAAGGCGAGCGTGAAGGCCGACTTCGACGCCGCCCTCCAGACCGGCATCCGCGGTGCGCGCGCTCCCGGCCCCGCAGCCGGCCGTGCGGTTTGGGCTGAGGCGCGGGCAGGCGTGGAGGAGAAGCTCGCGCAGTCGGCCGCCTCCCTGGAGGCCTCCAAGCAGGAGCTCCGCGCCCTCGTCGACCAGAGCGTCGCCGGTCCGCCCCGCCCGCGCCCGCCGCCCGCGGGGGCCCAATCGGGCGGCAGGGCTCGACACGCGCTTCAACGAGATCACCAAGGCCCTCACCGACTCCGTCAACGCCGCCAAGAGCGGTGCGGGGGCCGACCGGCGCCGCAGCGGGCGGGGCGGTGAGGAGGGGCGCGCAGAGATGGCGGCGGCGGTCGAGGCGGCGAAGGCGGAGGCGAAGGCCGCGGCGGAGGAGCAGCTCGCCGCCGCCAAGGCCGAGCTCCGCGGCCATGTCGACGCCTCCCTGGGCGGTGCGCCCGCGCCGGACCCCGCGGCGCACGCGGCGCCGACGGGCGGGGCCGGCAGGCCTGGACGGGAAGATCGCGGCGCTGGGTACGGAGGTCGCGAATGGCGCTGCGGAGGCCAAGGCGGCGGGCGCGGCGGCGGCGGAAGCAAAGGCGGCGGCGGAGGAGGCGAAGGGTGCAGCGGTGTCGGAGGCGTCGGGTGCGGCGCAGCGGGCGCGGGAGTACACGGACCAGCGGGAGGTGGAGATCCAGAAGATGCTGTCGGCCATCAAGCTCGACGAGCTCGTGCGCTGGGCGCGCGAGGACGCCGTCAGCACCGCCAAGGCGCACACGGAGGAGGCGGCGCGGGCGCTCCAGGAGCAGCTCAACGCCGTCACCGCGCGCGTCGGCGGGCTCGAGGGCGCGCGGGCGCAGGAGCAGCCGCAGGCGGAGGCCGACGAGGCGGACCTCACCCTCGCCGTCTTCGCCGAGGAGGCCGGCCCCGCATGCGACCTCTCCGACGATCCCCTCCCTGCCGAGGTCCCCCCCCAGCCCCCCCGATCCCGCCCTGCGCCCCTTGGCCTGATCCCCACCAGCTCGTTGCTGCGGAGGAGGAGTTCGAGCTCCTCGCTTTCTGAGCGCCGCGCGCGGCGGCGGCCCGCGGTCGCTTGCAATTGCATGGCGCCGACACCGGCAATTGCGCCGGCATCAGCTGCATGTTCTGCTGAATACAATAAAACAAGACTCGCATGCATATGTGAGAGAGAGCTCGAGCGCGTGCGCACATGGTTTTCGGCGCAGCTGCAGCTGCAGTACTTTCAAAATCGCCGCAGCGGTTCACTGTTTCAAAAAGTTTGGAGCTGCAGGCCTAGGCCTAGGCCTTTAGGCACGCATATGCGCAGCTGCTGAGGCCCGTCTGTCGTCCGACGCTCACGGTTTGGCGTTGTAGCGCACCCGCACGAGCCGGGGCCGCACACGCCCCGCGATGGTCATGATCAGCGAGCGGGAGCCCTTACTTTTGGATGGTGACTTCAAACCGTTCGGCGATGTCTACATGGATGGCAGCGGCGACGATGCCGAGAAGCTTGCAGACGCGCTCAATGAGCCGGAAGTCGCGCCGATGCCAGGCCTTCACAGCAATCGTGCTCGGCGGGAGGCCATGCGCGGGCAGCGCGGTAGCTACTTCTTGTTCGGCGGCCTCTCGTCGCTCGAGCCCGACCACGATGAGGAGATTTACGTCCGGGGCCGCCAGGCGCGCTCCGCGTGTAGCAGGGCCGCGCATCCCGTGACTCGTCCGCAGATCGTTTGGTCGGCGGGCAACTACGTGCGCAAGAGCTTCGCGATGACGACGCCGGTGCTGCAGGTTGTCCTGTGCCTCTTCGCGCCCACAGACAGCAGCGCGCCCGTCGATCCACGCCGCTCCCTCTGCGTCCTCCTTGAGGACCACATCCGGGTCTACACCGCAACGGGTGCGCCGTGCGGGGCCGGGGATGCGCGCGGCGGCCGACGCTGGGGGCGGCAGGGGAGACGCACAGCGTGCACCTGCCGGGGAAGGCGTCGCGGGTGTGGGCGCTGCCGCTGGGGTTGCTGGTGGAGCGGGCGGTGGAGCCGGCGGAAGCCCGCAAGCCGCCCAGCGAGTGCCCGCCCACCCTCTTCTCCCTCCTCCACCCACTCGAGGAGCTGCGGCCCGTCGGTGACCTCAAGGCGGCCCTCGCTGCGTCGGCCTCGGCAGCGCCGGGGCGGCGGCCGCCGCTGGACGCGACGCCGGTGGCGCAGCCGCGCTTCTCGGCGGCGAGCGTGGCGTCCACCTCCTCGTCGGGCACGGCGGAGGCGCGCCGCAAGAAGCGCCGCAAGGACGGCGACGAGCTCATGGGCCCGCCCGAGGGGGCGTCCCCGGCGGGGCGGGGCGGGGCGGGCAGCGGCGGGCGGCGGCGGCGGCGCGGCTGGCGGCGCTGGACCCGGCGTTCGTGCGGGACGCGGGATGCGCGTCGTGGGCGCCCTCCCGACCTCCCCTCCTCGTCTCCTTCGACGCCCGCTCCGCCGCCCACACCGTCTGGCTCCTCCGCCGCGCCCGCCGTCCCGACGCCGGCCCGCCCCGGGGCCCGACGGCTCCCTCCCGCCCCCCGAGTCCGCCCTCGCCGCCGCCCGCAAGCGCACCTCCGCCGCGGGGGCACCCCTCGCACGCCCTCGCCTCGCCGGCGCTCTCGCCCTCGCTGCAGGCGACGCCGGCGGGGCCGGGCGAGCTCGCCGCCGCCCCGCAGGCGAGCGCGACGCTGGCGCGGGGCCTGGAGGCGGGGCCCGCGGAGCTCGCGGAGATTGAGCCGGAGGTCTTCCTCGAGCGCCTCGCCGCCTCGCCGGGCGCGCACGGCCCGCCTCCGCCGTCTTCCGCGCCACCGAGTGGGACGCCTCGCCCCTCCTCTGCCTCCTCCTCCCCGCCGAGGCCGCCCCGCCCCCGGCACCCTCGCCGCCTTCGCCGTCGAGACGGCCCCGCCGGGGCCGCCGCCGGGGTCGAGGAGGAGGCCTGGAGGGCGGGGCGGGGCGCTCGGGGCCCGCCCCGCCTTCACCCTCCCGCCGTCCTCTCCGCCGTCGCCCTCCCCTCCACCCGCCCGCCCCGCGGCCCCGGTGCCGGCCCGCCCCGCCCTACCGCACCGCGCCTGACGGGGCGGGGCAGGGGCGGCGAGGCGGCGCTGGACATCGCCGTGCTGCACGCTGACGGGAGCCTCCGCATCCACGTCGGCGCCCGCGCCCTCCTGCGCTGCCGCGCCGCGCCCCTCGCCGCCCTCGCCGACCCCGTGGGGCCGCGGCTGACGGCGCGGCGGGCGGCCGGGGGAGCGAGCGCGTGAGCGTGGCGTTCGGGCCGGCCTCGGAGCTGGTGCGGGACTGCTGGGAGGCCGTGCTCGCCGCTTTGCCCCCGCCCGCCGCCCTCGACGCCCACGCCGCCCTCCTCGCCGCCCTCTCCGCCTCCGCCGCGCCCGGCGGGCCCGAGGCCGAGTGGGAGAGCTTCTCCTCCGGCCTGCTGCGGCTTGTGACGGGCGAGGAGGGCCGCGGGGCGGGGGCGGGGAGGACGCCCGGGCGGCCCCCCGGGACCGTCAAGGAGGCCTTCCGCACCGTCCGGCGTCCCGCCTCCCGCTCGCCGCCCCGCCCCGCCCGCCCCGACGAGGAGGGGAAGGAGAGGGGGAAGGAGGGCGGGGCGGGGGCGGGGGCGGGGGCGGCCGAGGAGGGCCTCGCCGGCCTCTCCGACTGGGAGTTCCTCCTCCGGTGCCCTCGCCCCCCGCCGCCCCTCCGCCCCGCCCCGCCGCCCCTCACACGGCGCGCAGGTCGGGCCCACACCGCCGACTCGCCGCCTCGCCCGTGCTGGCGACCCTGCGGCCGCCCTCCCCGCCGCCGGCTGGCGAGCAGGAGGCGGCGGGGGCGGCGGCGGCGGCGCTGCTGGGCCCGCACGCGGCGGCGGTGGTGCAGACGCTGCACCTCGCGCTGGAGGGGCGAAGCTGAGCACGCCGGACTGGCCGCGGGTGCCGCGCCTCGCCGCGCTGCTGGCGCAGCTTGCGGCTGCGGCGGCCTCCCCGCCTACGCCGACTACTACGCGCGCTACACCGGCGACTTCGCCGCCCCGCGTGGGCCTCCGCCCCTGCGCGCCGCCCCGCCCGTCCCCCGCCGACTTCCCCGCCTCGCCCCCGACATCCTCGCCTGGCTCGCCGGCCGCCTCCGCCCGCTCCCGGCGCCGCCCCCGCCCCTTCCCCGTCCCGGCGCGCTTCGCCGGCTGCGGCTTCTGCGCGCCGCTGCGGCGCGTCGTCCGCTTCTACACCGCCCTCGACGGCTCCGCCGACGGCGGCCTCGCGCCGGCCGCGCGCCCCGGCCCGCCGCGCACGCCGCCGCCAGCCTCGTGAGCCTCACGTACAGCCCGACGGGGGCCCTGCCGGCCCTCGAGAGCTCCGCGGCGGCCACGGCGGGGCCCTGGCGACGCCGGCGCGGGCGCGGCCGGGCCCTCCGGGTTGGCGGTGCAGGTCGTGGGGGCCACGCCGCGGCCGCCGCGACGCTCGTCGCTGACGGCGTCGAGCGCGGGGACGCCAAGCGAGGCGTGGGCGACGCCGGCGAGCGGCGGCGGCGCCGGCACGCCGGGCTCGGCGGTGCGGTACGCGCTGCTGGGGCGCCGGCGGTGGCCGGCTCGGAGGCGGGGGAGGCGTGCGAGGTGGAGTGCAGCGCGGGGCGTCCCGCGGAGCGGCTGGTGCTGGCGATGGTGGCGGAGGGGATGCGCCCCGGCGACGTCGCCCGCCTGGCCCCGCCGTCGCCCTCCCGCTCCTCGAGGCCCTCCGCGCCTGCCGCCCCGCCCCGCCCGGCGACTGGCCCGCCGCCGCCTACCGCCTCGTCGGCCGCCCCGACCTCGCCGCCGAGATCGCTGCCCCGATGCCCGCCGCCCCGACCAGCCCGCCGCCACGGAGCCCGGGCCCGGCCGCGTCCAGCCCCGGGGCCGCCCAGGCCGCCGCCCCGGCGCCGGCAGCTCCCGCGGCGGGGCTTCCGGCGTCGCTGCAGCCGCCGCGCCGGGCGCGCCGATGGCGGCCGGGCCGCGCGCGACGCCGCCGCCGGCGCCGTCGCCGGTGCCGGGCCGGGGCCGGGGCCGGGGCCGGGGGGCCGGGGGGCGGGGCGGGGGCGGGCCCGGGCGAGCACGGACGGGACGGAGCTGGCGGACCTCGGGCTCGTCGTCACCGCCGCCGCCGCCGCGGCCGGCCTCGGCGAGGGGCCTCGGCGCCCCGCGCCGCCGCCCGGTTCGGGGCCGACCTGCGCCTCCGCGAGGTCTCCCGCCTCCTCCGCTCGTCCGCCCGGGGCGCCTCCCCGTCGCGCGCCCCCCCGAGGCGAACGACCACGACTACGTCGCCCTGCAGCAGCGCGCCCTCCTCACCCTCGCCCAGCGCACCACCGCCCTCCCCGTCGGGCGCGGGGCGTACACGCTGGGGACGGGCCCCGCGGGGGCCGTCGAGGCGCTCCCCGTGCCGCCGCTCTCGCTGGCGGGGCGCGTGCCGCCCAACGACGCCACCATCCAGCTCGACGCCGCCGCCCTGCCCCCCGATTTCCTCACCGTGCCCGCCCCGCGCCCCGCCCCGCCCCGCCCCGCCTCACGCCGGCCCGCAGTGGCCCGACTTCCACAACGGGGCGGCCGCCGGCCTGCGCCTCGCCGCCGCCCCCGCCGACGTCACCCGCGCCTGGATCGTCTACAACCGGCCTGAGCAGATGAGCGCGGCGCACGGCGGCGTGCTGCTCGGGCTGGGCCTGCGGGCCACCTGGCGAGCCTGGCGCCGACGGACCTCTACCGGTACCTGCAGCACGGCCACGAGGCGACCACCGTGGGCCTCCTCCTCGGCCTCGCCGCCTCCAGGCGCGCCCCGCCCCGCCGGCCGCCGCCGCCGGCGCCGCTGAGAGGGCGCAGGCGGGGCACGATGGACGCGGTCGCCTCGCGCGCGCTCTGCGTGCACGTGCCGGCGCTGCACCCGCCCTCCTACCCGGAGCTGGAGGTCAGCGGGGCCGTGCAGGCGACGGCCCTCCTCGGCGTCGGGCTCCTCTACGAGGGCACGTGCCACCGGCTGATGGCGGAGCTGCTGCTCCAGGAGATCGGGCGGCGGCAGGCGCCGGACTCGCGGCTGGAGCGGGAGGCGTACGCGACCTCGGCGGGGCTCGCCCTCGGGATGGTCGTCCTGGGGCGCGGGGCCGCCGCCGCCGGCCTCTCCGACCTCCGCCTCGAGGAGCGCCTCCACCGCCTCATCCACGGCGGCAAGGCCCGCCCCGGCCCCCGCCCCGCCCCGCGCCCCCGCGCCCCGCCCCTCACCCCGCTCCCAGCACCCCGCGGGGCCGCTGACGGCGCCGAGCGACTCGGTGCGGGCGTCGCGGATCAAGGAGGGGGAGCAGGTGAACGTGCACATCACGTCCCCCGGGGCCACCCTCGCGCTCGGCCTCATGTACCTCCGCACCGAGGACGCCGCCGTCGCCGCCCGCCTCGCCCTCCCGGACTCGCTCTACGGCCTCGAGCAGCTGCGGCCCGACATGGCGGCGCTGCGCGTGCTGGCGCGGGCCCTCATCCTCTGGCGCGGCGTGCGCCCGAGCGAGGCCTGGGTGGAGGCGCAGCTGCCCGAGATGGCGCGCTCCATGCGGCCCCGGGGGGCCCCGCTGGGCGGCTCCGCGCAGCTCGCGCCGCTCGAGGAGGACGAGGCGCCCGACGCCGCCGACCTCGACCTCGCCGACCTCCGCCAGGCCCGGCCCCGCCCGCCCCGCCCCGCCCCGGCGCGGCGGGGGCGTGAGGCGGCGCAGGTGCGCATGTACGCGGTGGCCGGCGCCTGCCTCGCCCTCGGCATCCGCTTCGCCGGCACCCACGAGGCCCGCCCTTCCGCACCCTCCTCCGGTCCGCCCGCCGAGCCCCGCCCCCGCCCGCCCGAGCCCCGCGGCAGCTACCTCCGCGCCTTCAGCCGCCTGCGGGCACGGCTGGGGGCACGGGCCCCGACCCGCCCTCGCCTCCACGGCGGCCGAGCGTGCCGGGCGGGGCGGGGCGGGGCCGGCGAGGGGCCGGCCCCGAGGGCCCTCCGCGGAGGAGGAGCTGCCCGACGTCGGCGGCCTGCGCGCCACCGCCGCCGCCGCCGCCGCCGCCGCCCTCGCCGCCGCGCACCGTGCGGGGCGACGCCCGAGGCGGCGGCGGCGGCGGCGCGGGCGGCGGAGGCGGCGGCGCTGGCGGCGGGGCGGGCACAGCTGGACAAGCTGACGGTGGAGGCGTGCGTGGCGGCGACGGCGACGGCGCTCTGCTGCGTGATGGCCGGCAGCGGCAACCTCGACTGCCTCCGCCTCCTCCGCGCCCTCCGCCGCAAGGTGCGCCCACCGGGGTCCCGGGGAGGGCGGGCGGGGGGCGAGCGGGGCGGGCCAGGTGGACGGGGAGGTGCCGTACGGGAGCCACATGGCGCTGCACCTCGCCACCGGCCTCCTCTTCCTCGCCGGCGGCCGCGGTGCGCCCCTCTCCGTGCTCCTCCGCCCCGCCCCCGCCCCGGCGGCGGCGAGCGGGGCGCAGCGTCGCTGGGGCGAGGGGACGGGGCGGTGGCGGCGCTGGTGGCGGCCCTCTTCCCGCGGTGGCCGGTGAGCACGGGGGACAACCGGTACCACGTGCAGGCGGCGCGGCACCTCTACGCCCTCGCCGCCGAGTGGCGCTGCCTCGAGGCCCGCGACGTCGACTCCGCCCGCCCCGTCCCCCTGCCCCTCCTGGCCCGCCCCCGTCCCCCCCGCACCGCCCCGCGCCCCCGCGACCCCGCCGCAGCTCACCGTGGCCCCCGAGGAGGCGTGCGGGGAGGAGGGGGCGGCGCCGCGGCTGCTGCAGCTGACGACGCCGTGCCTGCTCCCCGAGTTCGAGCGCATCCTCAGCATCCGCGCCGCCAGTCCCAAGCGCGCCCGCCGCCTCCCGGCGCGCCTCTCGCCTGACTGTCGGCAGGCACTGGCCCATCAACCTCGACCTGCGCGGAAACCCCGCCGCCGCCGACCGGCTTCGCTCGAGGCCCGCCCGCCGGCCGCCGCCGCCGCCGCTCGTCCGGCCTGACGGGAGCGGGCGGCGCAGGCGGGTCATCTACGTGAAGCAGCGGGCCGTGCACGCGCCCGACGTCGCACCCGCCGCCCCCTCCGGCGCCGCACACCGCGGGAGGGCGCCTCCGAGCAGACGGGGGCCCCTGGAGCTCGCAGAGCTGGCGCCGGTGCCCGCGCCGGCACCCTCGCCGCGCCGGCCGCGCTGACGGGCGGCAGGCGCGGCGCGGCCGACTTCCTCGCCTCGTGCCCCTCGACGCCGCCCTCCCCGCCTTCGCTCGCCACTTCTGCGGCCCGCCCCGCCGGCCCCGCCAGCGAGCGCGCCGCCGGTGCCCGCCATCCTCCCCCAACTCCGCTGCCGCTGACGTCCGACAGGGCGGCTGCCGGGCGGGAGCGGTGTCAGCGGGCGGGCGGAGAGGGCGGCGGGGCGCAGGGGCGGCGTGGGGCGGGGATGGAGAGGGGGGGCCGGGGCCCCGGTGCGCGGGCCTTCCACGCCGGCCTCCTCTTCGAGTGCGCGGCGCGGGAGAAGCGGGAGGCGCTGGAGCCGTACCTCGCCGCCCGCCGCGCCGCCGCCGAGCTCGCGGCGGGCGAGTGCCGGCCGGGGCGCGCGGCGCTCGAGGCGATGGGCCTGCGCCTGGCGGCCGCCTTCTACGAGGGGCCCTCGCGGGCGCCTCCTGGCGGGGCGGGAGCCGCTGCTGCGGGCCTCCTTCCTCGCCGCCTGCTGCGCGCGCCTCGAGGCGGCCCTCGCGGCGCGCGGCTTCGCGGGGGCGCCCCTGCGCGCCTACCTCGCCTCCCTCCCCGACGGCCCCGCCGACGCGGGGCCCCTTCCGGGCGGGGGCGGGGCGGGGGCCGGGGCGAGGGGGCCCTCTTCGGCGCCTTCCTCCTCTACGGGGCCTTCCCCGACGCCGCCGCCCTCGCCGCCGCCCGCGCCGCCCGCCGCCGCGCCCCGCCCTCCCTCCCGCCCTCGCCCTCGCCCTCCGCGCCCCCGGCGCCCCCTGCCCCGCCCCGACCCTCGCCGCCATCGCCGCAGCCCTGTAGCTCAGCCGTCGGCCCCACTTCAAGTGGAAAAGTGTCTCCCCCGGCTCCGAGCCCCCCGAGTGCACCCCGAGCTCGAGCAAAATACCCGGTGGCCCCCCGGCGCGTGTGTGTCGAAGAGATAGTGGCGTTGGAAGGGAGAGACGGGGGCGGGGGCTAGGTGACGTAGAACTCGCCGCGCTCGAAGGCGTCGATGTACTTGCGGGGGCACTGCATCTGGCCGACGGCGACCCAGCGGTCGAGGACCTCCTGGTCGGGGACGTCCGCGAGGTCCTCCCCCGTCCACATCCGCCACACCGTCCGCACCTCGTTCGCGTTGAAGCCGAGGGCCGGGCGCCCCGCCAGCACCTCCCCGTCCCCCTCGCTCGCCTTCTGGTAGAGGCGGGAGAAGTAGAGGGAGAGCTCGACGGGGCGGCCCGTCGTCCCGTACACCATCTGCTGCAGGTTCAGCACCTTCGGCTTCGCCGCGTTCGGCCCGATCAGCGCCTCGAACTTCGGCTGCTCCGTCTCCTCCGGCAGAGGGTCCTGCGCCCCGCTCGCCCCGCCCCCCGCCCCGCAGCGCCGGCCCCCGCCCGCACCCGCACGACAAAGAGGACGGGGAGCCAGGAGCCCGGGGGGGCGATCTGCAGGTGGTCGTTGACGTACTGGCGGAGGTCTGCGGGGCGTGAGGGGGGCGGGGGCGGGCGGGGGGCGGGGGGCGGGGCGGGCCGGGGACGAGGTGGCGGGGGAAGACGCCGGCGAAGGCGTAGCGGAGGAGCTCGTCGGAGAGGACGGGCTTGTCCGACGCCGGGTCCTCCGGCACCCGCACCTGCCCCCGCCCCTCAGCCGCCCCGCCCCGCCCCCCGGGCCCCGCGCGGAGGCGCTCGCCTGCATGAGGAAGACGCGGGTGAGGAACTTGCCGGCGAGGTAGCGCTCGAGGGTCTCGTTGGGGATGACGGGCGCCTGGGCCGTCGCCGCGTTGTGCACGGCCGCGGGGGTGAGGGGCACGGAGATCGGCATGAAGGCGTTCCCCGCCGGCACCAGGAAGACCGGCTGGTTCAGCTGCTGCGTCAGCTCCGTCAGGCTCGGCGCCTTCCCCGCACCCTTCCCCGCCTCCGCCCCGCCGCCCGGCCCCGCGGCCCCAGCCGCTCCGGCGGGCCCAGCAGGCCCCGCCGGCCCGGCGGACGATGAGGGCCCCGCCGGAGCGCCCTCGGGGGGCGCCCCCAAGGCCCCCTCGGGGGGGCCCGCGGCGGCCCCCGAGGGCCCTGCTGCTGCTGCTGCTGCCTGTGCCTGTGCTTGTGCTGGCGCTTGGGAGGCTGCGGGGGCGGCGGGGTCGACGGGGGCGATGGGGAGCTGCGAGGGCGGGGCGGGGGGCAGCGCGGGGTGCAGCTGCTGGTGGAGGGGGTCGTGGGGGAGGGGCTCGTGCTCGGGGGCGTGGGGCGGGGGCATCGGCGGCTCGGGGGGAGGGGGCGGTGCCTTGGGGAGGAGGGCGGAGAGGGGGAGGAGGCCCTGGGGCCCGAGGATGTAGGCGGTGCCGGAGCGGGCGAGCTCGGCGAGCGCGGGGTTCGCCTCCGGGCTGAGGGCCGTCTCGGGGCTCCGTCGGAAGGCCTCCTGGGCCTGCTTCAGCGCCCGCGCGTCCCGCCACTGCCGCCGCCGCTCCGCGTCCGCCAGCATCTGCGGCCCGTCGGCGCCGGCCGCGGGGCGGGGCAGCGGGGCGGGCACGACGCGGAAGGCCTGGGCGGCGAGCTCGAGGGACTCCTCCTCCCGCACGTTCAGGTCCCGCAGCATCTGGCCCCACCGCCTCGAACCCCGCCGGGGCCCGGGGGCGGGGCGGGGGCGGGGGCGGGGCGCACGTTCTTGAGGGACTGCTCGAGGGTCTCGTCGAAGAGGGGCGGGAGGGCGAGCTTCTCCTTCTCGAGCCGCTCGGCCTTCTTCCGCAGCTTCTCCAGCTGCTTGTCGTTCGCCCGCATGACGCCCCCCTTCTTGCTCTGGATCAGCCGCTGCGCGTTCTTGTTGTACGTCTCCTTGCGCTTCTCCTTCCAGCGCTGGAAGAACTCGGGGGCGTCCGCCTCGCCGTGGTACCGGATCATGTGCTGGAAGTAGGACTCGTCGTTGTACGAGACCCTGCGCCGCGTCGGCCCCGCGCTGCGGCAGGGCGGGGCGGGGCGGGGCGGGGCGGGGCGGACGAGCGGCAGCCGTCGACCTCGCACTGGCGGGCGACGTCGTGGTGCGCGTCCGTCAGGTGCTGGTCGAAGTCCGCCCGCGACCCGAAGTTCCGCCCGCACCCCTCCACCCCGCACGTGTACCCCCTGCGCCCCGTCGGGCCCCGCCCCGCCCCGCCTCGCCCCCGCCGGCGGCGGCGCACTTGCGCGTGTCCTCGGGGTGCGCCTCGCGGATGTGGGAGGAGAGCTGGCCCTTGGTGTGGAACATCTCGGGGCAGCTCCCGCACTTGATCTTCGGCCCCTCGTGCCAGCGCTGCTTGTGCGACTGGCCCCGCGTCGGCCCGCTGCGCCGCGGGGCGGGGCGGGGCGGGGCGGGGCGGACCTTTAGCTGCTCGCTCTTGGTGAAGACCTTGTCGCAGGCGTCGCACTTGAACTTGGCGGTGCCGTCGTGCAGCGCCATGTGCTCCTCCCGCGCCTTCTCGCTCGTGAACGACTTGTTGCAGTTGTCGTCCAGACAGAACATCCTGCGCCCCGTCGGCCCTGCCCCGCTCCGCGAATGGCGTGGCGCAGCGCACTTCCCCCGCTTGTGCACGGCGATGTGCTTCCGCAGGGCGTGCGCGTCTGCGAAGGTCTTCTTGCAGTCCCCCTCGTTGCACCGGTACGGTCGCTGGGCCGCACGCGCATCAGCAGCGGCGCGGCTCCTCTACGGATGCAAAACAAGGTCGCGTTGCAACTCACGTGTCCTTCGTGTCGCGTTTCGACGTGGCGCTTGAGGTGCGTGTCGAAAAGGAAACGCTGGTTGCACCCTTCCCAAGTACACTTGAGCGTCTTCTCGGGCTCGTGCTTCATGCGTACCTGCGATACAAAGGCATTAAAAAAGAAGATCCGAGTCGCGTGAAGAAGGCCAGCGCGTTGAGAACGCGAAAGGCGCACATGGTACCGCCACGGGAGACTGGACTTGAACTGCGCGCCACAGTACGTGCACGTGTATGGCTTCTTCCATACTGCACCGGACTTTCCGCCCGCAGATTCCGCTTGCGCAGCCTCCGCCGCTTCTTCTGCTTCCATAGCTGCCGCGATCTCGGGGTCGTTCAGACCGCCTTCGTCGCCTTCTCCTTCAGACGAATCCATATCCCCGAGATCGCCTCCGCTCTCATCCATCATCGCGTGTTTTCGCTTCGCTGCACGGCCCCCGACGCCCTGCGACCGTGCGACGCGGCGAGAGGTAAGACCGAGCTCGGCGGCGGGGCGAGCGGGGGCGATGCCTGAGCACGCGCAAAGCATCGCTGGTGCGTACGCTCACCGATCCAGAGGCGCCATCGCTCGCATACGCGGCCCCGTGCAGCCCATCGTACTCTCCCGAGGACGTCGGGGCGGCGAAGCTGGATGCTTGCGGCTGCGCTGCAGTGTATGCTGCGCTAGCCGAGTCCTGAGGATAGCCCCAAGCCTGGCCATTGAAGTCGGCCATGGCTGGCCTTGCGTGTGCGCTCCGATGCTGTTTTCTAGCTGCAAGGAACTCGAAAACGAGAATGAAGAGGTAGTGAACGAGAGTGATGGTAGATGGTGAATCAGGGGGGTAGAGGACGCTAAGACGCGGCGAGCCGCGCGGCAGTGTCCGTAGCCGAAGCGGGATCCCGCTCGCTTGTCGAAGCTGGCGAGGAGCGCGGCGCCGGAGTGTACTTCTAACTCGGTCTGTTCGATGGCGTTCGCACCGCTAGCGCTGCCCCGAGGCGCTGCGCAGTGGCGTCCAGCAGAGCAGATCGCCTGGGTGACGCAGCGGCTACCCGCTTGCCGCCGGCACAGCAGATCGGTCGCGTGCGACGGCGGGGCAGCGCAGCCAGGGCGCAGGAGGCCGCCAGAGAAACAGTGGTGCGCGGCGCAACAAGTATGTTACCCCGTTCCGCCTTGTGCGGCGCCCACGAAAGAGGAGCTTGCAGCGCTACCTTTATTACGCTTTGAAGGGCGCACGCTAGTCGTCTCAGACGCAAGCGACGTGGATTATGCGGTTGCTGAGCTCCATAGGGAGATGGTTTCACAGGCCCGGCCGGTCCTCGGCTTCGACGCTGGTGCGTCAATCCTGCTCACAGCCGTTCGCCTGCTCAAAGCCGATCCCCGCGCCCCTTTCACGACAAAATACAGAGTGGTGAGCAGATTTGAGCCAGCCAGTTGCGAGGGCGTCTGCCCCCCTCCTCCTCCTCTGAGGGGCCGGCGCACACGCTGCAGGAAGCCGGAGACGGTGCGGGGTCAGAAGAACCCGATTGCGGTCATCCAGCTCGGCACCCCCGAGCTCTGCGTCCTTTTCCGAGCCAGCCAGTGGCGAGGGCGCATGCCCTCCTCCCTCCGGTGCCCTGCGGGGCCCCCTGTGCACGTGGCCCCTCCGAGGGCCGGCCGAACGCGGCGCAGGGCGCTGCTGACGTCGGAGGAGGTCGTGAAGGCGGGGGTGATCGACGTGCAGGACACGCGGAAGCTGTGGCGCGACTTCGAGGTCAAGGGGGCGAACATGGCGAACCTGCAGGCCCTCGCCCGCTCCCTCGGCTACCCCAAGAGCCTGGGCCTCCGGCAGCTCTGCGGGATGTTCCTCGGGGCGCGCCTCTGCAAGCGGCAGGCCCGCACCAACTGGGAGGAGGCCGTCCTCTCCCCGGCGCAGATCGAATACGCCTGCCGGGATGCCGCATGCGGCTACCTTCTATACGAAGTCGCGCCACGCGCCAGCGAGCCCCGCGCCCCTCTGACGCCCGGCAGGCCCTGCGCCGCGTCGAGTCCGACCTCAAGTCCTCTCCCCGCGCCCGTCGCCGCGCCGCCGCCGCCGCCGCCGCAGCAGCAGCAGCAGCAGCAGCAGCAGCAGCAGCAGCAGATGCGCAGGCGGCAGCACCGGCGCCTCGCCCCGCGCACCCTCCCCCGTTACTCTCCTGATCAGCGCCGCTGGCACTCCCAAGCCGGCCCCCGATCCTACGCTCCCCTCCCCTGCCGCTCGACACCCTCCGAATTCGCGTCCCTGTTGTCCTCTGCCCTGTTTGTCCTCTTCGAGGCTGAGAGACTTTCACAGAGTGGCCTTTGAGCCCTTAATGTTGGCTACAAATTCTGCCTACAAGGTGACTCGGACGGCACTGCGGCTGCGGGGCCAGGGGTCACCCGGGTTGCGCATGCGGGAAAGGCCTCGATCGCGAGCGGCGGCGGGACCGGATCCCTGTTACCAATGATTGCAATCCGGTTGATTTGCCAAAACTTGCAATTGAAAGGCAACTGCAGCTGCGACGTCGACATTGCTTCCCTCCGCCGCGCCGCGGATCCGGACTGGGGAGCCGTGCGCATGCCGGCCGGCGCCATGCCATG
>QPMI01000377.1:0-37301 GCA_004431415.1 Cyanophora paradoxa | reverse complement strand
AAGCCTTGAAGCCACAAGCCGGCTTGAGCCGGCTCGAGTCGGCTCAATAATCAAGACCTTATAATTATATATAAAATTAGCTATAGTGAATCATATTAGTGACCCTACATATATCATAAAGCTAGCCACTAGTACTAGTAGCCAGCAGCTGAAGCCGGCTCGATCCTACTGCCCGGGCAGCCCGGCCCTCGGGCCTGGCCATAGGGCTGCTGGCCGCGGCCCGCGGCAGCCAACTTGGAGTTTCCGGATCCTGAAGACTCAGTGACTTAAGCTTAAGCTTATCATCAAGTTATAGCTTTCCGGCCAGGCTCTGCCAGCCAGCCTGCCAGTGCCAGGCTGAAGACTTACTGCAGTAAGCTTTCCGAGGACCGAGGCTCCTCTGCAGGCTGCAGGCTGCAGCTGCTAGTCTCCAGGATCCAGATTTCCTTATAATTAAGCTTGTACCGTACGGTCTGTAGTGACTCTGTACTACGAAGTAATATAACAGTACAGTAGTAATTATAACAGTACCGAAGCAGCCAGCTCACAGCAGCTGCAGCGAGAATAGCTCGGAGAGCTTCGGAATAGACGGTCTTCCCGGAAGGTCCTTGAACGTGCACGTGGCACCTCAACGCGCTGAAAGTTGCGATGGGTGCGCATGCGCCAGGGCCTGCAGCTGGCCGGCCGCACGCGGATAGGATGCGAATCGGATAGGTCGCGGCCGGCCGCGGCCCGCGGGCGGCTTGCGCATGCGGCTGCAGCTGCGTGGTCTCGTGGACGCTGCGGGGAGGCGTTTCTCACAGATTTTCGGTCGAACAGGCCAATACTACAGCTGCTACACGGCGAAGAACTGCGATGAGAATACCAACATGGCCGGGCCAGGCAAGCAGGACGCCGGCACCGAGGTGGAGGGCGAGTGCAGGGACCGGAAGGGCAAGTCGATCAAGTACGATGTCAAAAAGGACGGCGTGATGAAGTGCATCAACCTCCTCCTGGATGAGCCCGCCCAGGTGCGCATGCGCGGCCAGAGAAGTTGCCTATGGAAAGCTGCTGGCCTCCTCATACTGATCGAGACGAGAGCAGGAAGTGAGCGCTGCTGAGGACTCGTACATCGACACCGCGGAGCTCGACGCCGAGCTGGAGGCTGAGTCCGAGGTGCGCCTCACTGCCCGGCCCGCGCTTGGGCACCCGCGGCGTGCTTCCTCACTCCTTTGACTGTCTGCAGGCCCTCGCGATCGCCGAGTCCGATGATATCCTGGCGGTGGAAGGCCTCTGCGCTTAATGGGCACGGTTCTAGCTGTATATAGATATTGTTTTATATTTAGCTGTGGGCTCGCGTGTGCGAATTGTGCTCGATCGCGGTCGGCTGCAGTGTACGCGTACAATGATGTATTTATAATTATCTTATCTTAATATGACAACTCTATTGGCCCCGTCCCCTCTCCCCGCGGCGCAGCCTATCCCCGACTCCGCAGCTCCGGCCGGGGGGAAGACGCCCCTGCCCGCCGAAATGCCGAACCAGGCCCTCCAGCCCCCCATCAACCTCCCCGCGCCGCCCGGGACGCCCGCCCCCTCGGATTCAGCCTGACCGCCGACGCCCAGGGCACGGCCGGCCCGGCGCTCTTCACTGCAGGGGGGGTGGGCCAGGCCGTCGCCCCCTCCTTCGTCGCCCCGCCCTCCCCTGCTCCCGGCCCCGCCCCGCCCCACGAGGGCGTCGCCGCCGCCGCCGCCGCCGCCGCCGGCGTCGCTGCCACCCCCGCTGCCGCACCGCCTCCCCCACCGCGTCCGCCAACGCCCTCCTGGGCGTCGTGGCGGAGTACGGCCTCCAGTCCGCGGGCCTCACGGGCTGCGGCGCCGGCCTCGCCCCCGTCCCCCGGCCTACGCCCCGTGACTGGGCCATCAGCCCAGCGGCCGCCGCCGCCTCCGCGCAGCCGTCACCACTCAGCCCGCCGTCGCCCGTACCGCCCCCCCCCCCCCCCCCCCCTCCGCCTCGGCCCTCGGAGGGCCGGCGCCGGCGGAGGGGGCCGGGGGGGAGGGGCCCTGCACGGAGGTCGCTGCCTACGTCGCCGCCGCCGCCCTCGCCCAAGACTCCGCCCACTGCCGGCCCCCACCCGGCACAGGCGCGGCCCATGGCCAGGGCAGGGCGCCGCCCAGCGGCACCCCCTCAGGTGCCGGCGCGGCCTTCAACCCCGCGGCCGCCGGGGCCGCCCCGGCGACGCAGCCGGAGTCCGACCCGGAGGGCCTGAAGGCCACGGTCCCGCGCCCTCCTCGGCACGGCGCCCCCCGACGCTCCGGATCGGATCCCCCGCAGCCCAGTAGCCGCGAAGCCGGCGCCCAACGCCCCCACGACCACGACACCCACCCCGACCGCGGCAATTAGCCACCCCAGTAACATTTTGTCGGCGCGTAGCGCCAGATCATAGCTCGCGCAGGCCCCCGACCATCCCTCGTACAGTGGGGGGCCGGGGGGTGGCCTTGTCTTCAAGACTTATCATGATGAATAGCGAACACGGGGCTGGAGGCCCCGCCGGCGCCCCTCCTGGAAACAAATCTAGTCACTAACGGTAGCCTCGTCGCTCTCGAGCGTTGGCCTGATCGGGAGGCAAGATGCCGACGTCGACAGAGTACTTCGAATTTCCAACTTGCTGCCTGCGCATATGCATGCATATGCATATGCACATGTACACATGCGCATGCGCATGCGGCCGCGGCCGCACCGGCCGCGCGCCCGCATGCGCACCGTGGCACGTGCATGCGCATGCATGCATGCGCATGTGATCATATTCATGATGCATGCGCATACATGTGCAGGCCTAGGGCCGGCCGGCGCGCGCCACGCGTACGATCGCGAGCCGCTGAGCAGCTCGAGTATACGTACCAGTACGCTGCTATAGCTAAGCGCGCGGCTGCGCATGATTAGATCTAAACGCTAGCGCTAGAGCGGTATACGTAGTAGAGCCTAGATCAGCCGGCGCGCGCGGGCCGGCCGCGCGCGCCGCGCGGTGGATCGATATCGCGATATCGGAGCTTGTCGACGTCGCACGTATACCAGTATCCCCCAGCAATTCGAACCCCCTTCGCCCTCCCCCCCCCCCAACAAAGGCTTTTTTCTGAAGGTAAGGTGTCAAGTCCCAGTAAGGTTGCCTCGACTCCTGGACGACAGCCGCGTCCGCGCGCGCCCGAAGTCCCCGCCACGCTCAAAAGGTGGCCAGCAAGCCTGTGAGCGCGGAGAACCCAACGAAAGAGCCCCGCGGCCGGCCCCTGCTTTTCGAATCTCCAGAAGGAGCTGCCCCGCGGACTTCCGAGGCGCCCGTCTGCAGCTGCAGGCCTCGGTGCGCCTGCAACTCATCTCCTGCTCGTTCCCCTGCTGACGGATCGGGCAGTGTCAAGTTTGGTGGTTCCCCGCGCGCGTAGCGGCAGCCTCTCCCTGATCGAAGGCCAGTTGAGCCGCAACTCTGAGCGCTCAGAGGCGCCGGCGTCGCACGAGAAGACGATCAATTGCCTTAAGAAGAGATGGGCTTTAAGACACCAGGTGAGCCGACTTTGATCCCCAACGGCGGCGCGGCCGCGGGGAACTTCCCCGCGGTCAATCGAGAAGCGCGGGGCAACACCTAGAGCTCTCGGTGAAGTTTTTGTAAGTATTGCTGATCGCTGGACGATCGCGCAGGCGAGACATATGCAGCCCTCGAGGTTCGTATGCGCCTTCAGTGCTATAGCTGCTTTCTCGCAAGTCGCGATCATGCTTAAGCCTTTAAACTAAGCCCGACTAATCATGCGCTTCCACACGATCTGCTTTTCACGGGCAGAAAGCGGGTTCGCACTCGTGATTTGATCTTTGAACATGATTTGATCTGCGACGCTGCGCCTTACGTCTTCCACGCACAGGGGCCGCCAAGTGCCATGATTTGCCCTGGCACAGGACCTTCACGCAGGGCTTCCTCGCCGGTCTCTACATCGGCTTCGGCGCTACGTCCGCGTGCGCATTCGCCGCGCCCGCGCCTCCCCTGTGCTTAGTTCCAGAGATTCCAGAGAGCTCGCTCTGCTAAAGTAGGAGCAAAGCGCTTATCGCTTCGCGCGCGGCAGGATCATGGTGGGTGGCGGCTTCTGGGTCAAGTCATCCCAGGAGGACGATGGCGTCGATCCCGCGATCCCCCGCATGCTCTTCGGTGCCAGGGCGCTTGGGGGGAATCTGGCCTCGCGACACCTGATTATGATCATGATCGCCTCCCGCAGCCGCGGTCTTCCCCGTCGGTATCATGCTGGTGACCTGGTCGGTGCGTACGGGCAGGCGCAGGCGCAGGCGCAGGCGCTGCGCGTCCCCGCATTAATATTGCGCTCAACGGCCGCTGATCGCGAGGCGATGCGCGCGTCGCAGGGGGCGGAGCTCCTCACCGGCAACATGATGGTGGACGTCCTGGTGATCATGAGCCCCGCCCCGCCCCGCCCCGCGTCTAGATCTCCCGCGCCGCGAGCTCTGCCGCGAGCTCGAGGGCCGGAAGCGAGCGGGGACGCCCTGCAGGACCTGGTGCACCGCTGCTCCTGGAAGACCCTCGGCGGCGTCCTCAAGAACTGTGCGCCCGCCCCCCCGCCCTCGCCTCCCCCTCGCACCCTCCCCCACTCCGCCGGCCGCGGCCCCGCTGACGCACGCGTGCGCCGTGCAGGGACCATCGTGCGCTCGCGGCTCCTGTGCCTCTCCCCTTCCCCGCCGGCGGCTCCCTGACTATGGGGGCCTGGCGATGCGGGGCAGAGCTGGCTGGGGAACCTGTGCGGCTCGCTCTTCTGCTCCTACGTCTTCGCCTACCACAGCGGCCTCTTTGCCGCCCAGGTGCGAATGTCGCGCCGGCGCCGCGCGCGCGTGCACGGCGGCACCCTCGCTGATCCTGACCGGGGTCCTCGCTGACCTCCGGATCCGGAGCAGCCGTGGCTCAAATTCGTGCACGGCATCGCCGAGAACCGGGCCGCCCTCTACTGGTGCGCGGCCCCCCGGGACTCGAGATCGAGCTCGGGCGCGGCAGGCGGCGCGGGTCCCCTCTGAGGCTCGCGGCAGGTACCAGATCTTCGTGCGGGCGATCGCGTGCAACACCCTCGTCGTGCGCCCCCCCCCCCCCCCCCCCCCACCCCACCCCACCCCACCCCCACCCCTCCCCCCTCCGGCCCCCCCGGCCCCCATCTACCCTCCCACCCCCTCATCTCCTCCCCTCCCCCTCCCCCCCCCCCCCCCCGGCCCCCATCTAAATTTCCCCAACTCCCCCCCCCCCCCCCCCGGGGCCCGCCCGCTCCGGGAGATCGAAGCGGCGATCGGGGGCTGGGGGCGGGGGGCAGTGCATGGCGGTGTTCATGGCGACGTCGGCGGAGGACGCCATCGGCAAGTGGTTCTGCCTCTGGTTCCCCATCTTCGTCCGCCCCCGGCCCCGGCCCCGCCCGTGGCCCCTGCGCCCCACGATCTCACGCCGGGCCCCGCGCGGCCGGCAGACCTTCGCCAACTCGGGCTTCGAGCACAGGTCCGGATCCGGATCCGCGATCGCGCCCCCCACGAATCTTTACGTTGCTGCCCCGCCCCCGCCGACGCATCGGGGGCAGCGTGGCGAACATGTTCCTGATCCCGACGTCGATCCTGTACGGGGCAAAGGTCTCCTGGGGCTACGCCTTCTCCAACTTCATGGTCGTCACACTCGGCAACCTCATCGGCGGTCCGCCCCCGCCCCGCCCCGCCCCGCCCCGCCCCAGGGCCCCTGCAGCTGGGGCCGGGCACCCTCTCCGCCCCGCCTTGGGCCCCCGCGATTCGTTTCGAAATTTAATTACGCCGCTGACCGGCAATCGCGCGGGGCGCAGCGGTTGTCCTCTGTGACTTCTTCTTCTGGTGCGGAGCCCGGCCCCTCGCCCCTTCCCCCTCGTTCTCGCGCCCTCCTTCTGACGCCGGCGCAGGTTCGGGTTCGGGCGGGTCTACTTCCGGGGCAACCCGCTGGCGCCCTCCGCCCCCGGCCGCGGCCGCCAGAGCGAGCGCGCCGGCGACAAGAAGCTGCGCAACCGGTGCGCGATCGCGAGAGCGAGCCCCCCCCCCCCCCCCCGGCCCGGCCCGGCTCGCGGCCCGCTGCGAGCCGTTCTAAGGCGTGCGGGGCGGACAGGTCGGTGGACCACCTGCCGCGGGACCGGATCGTGATGACGGACTTCGTCTCGCTGACGGCCGGCGCCCGCCCCACCCTCGGCGATCGCCACCACGCGGGGCTCCCCATGGCCACCGATCGCGAGGTCCGCATCGCCCGGCCTGCAGCTGCTCGCGCGGGGCGCGTGCTGAGGGGCCGGCAGGTGACGGCAATCTGCCTGGACGAGTGCGGGGTGCAGGAAGAGGGCGGCGAGTGCGGGTGCCCGCCCGGGGGCGCCGGCCCCTACGTCCGCGCCACCGCCTCGAGCGTCGCCTGCTCCAACTGCTGCCGGCGCGCCCCGGCCCCGGCCCGGCTCCGCCCCCTTCGAATTCGTCCCGTCTCACCGGGGCCCGGGGGGCGCGCGCAGGTACCAGAAGCGGTACGTGCGCAAGGACGGCTCCGTCGTCCGCGTCTGGGTGCGCGCGCCGCGGCCCGGCCCGGCGGCGCCCGGCCTTCCTCGACGCCTCGCGATCGCCCGAGCGAGAGATCGGAGCGAGCGGGGTGGGGGGCGGGGCAGGTGGAGGGGATGGTGCGGCGCTCAATGGACGGGCGGCCGGAGCGGCTCGAGGCGCACGTGCACCCCCCGGAGCGCCCCGACCTCGTGCGCCCGCCCCCCGCCCCCCGGCCCCCGCTCCCTGCGGCCTCGCGCGGAGCTCACGGGCGGGCGGGGCCGGGGCGGGGGCAGCGGGGCTCGGTGGTGGTGTCGCTGGACGGGGCGGGCCACACGGGGGTCATCGAGAGCGCCGACCCCGCCTTCTGCGACCTCCTCGGCTACTCCCCGGACGAGCTCCGGTCCGGCCCCGCCCCGCCCCCCTCCCCCTCCTCCGCCCCGGGCGAGCCGGGCCGGGGTCGGGGATTCGCAGGCAGCGCCCGCTGACGGCGGTGACGCACCCCGACGACGCCCTCGTCTCCGACAACTGCATCGGCCGGTCCGCCCCGCCCCGCCCGCCGCCTGCCCGCGAGCTCCCCGCCCCGCCTGCTGGCTGACCTGACCTGGCGCGGGGCGTGGCGGGGCGGGGCAGGGCGGTGGCGGAGGAGGCGGAGGCGCTGCTGGGCTCGGAGACCTCCACCGTCGCCCGCTCCACCCCGAGCCGCTTCGCCCGCTCCTCCATCGACACCCCCGCCTTCGCCGCGGCCGTCTAGGCCACCCGCCTCGCCTCGGAGCCGCCCGCGCGGCTCCAGCGCTAGCGGGGCTCCTCTCGGGGTTCCTCGCATACGCCTCGTAGGCTTCATCACCGCGGGACCGTACACGCTGTTTCTAAAAGCTTTTATTGAATTCGAAATTCGTCTCCGCCGCTCCCCTGGGCCACCCGTAGCCCGTTGCAATTGTAGTACCAGTCTTAGCCTAGTGGCCCTACGTACGTACTAAGTCATGATCAACCCCTCTACGCGCCTTTAAAAAATTTTCCGCCGAAAAATCAGCGAAGTTCGAATTCAGCAGACCGATCGACGCAACCGATCGAGAATTCATTACTATAGCTAGAATATTAAGATTGTTTTTGCGCGAGCTTTATCTTGTCTATATCTATATCTTGTCTGATAGCATTCAATTTGAAATAGCCTCAGCTGATCGAATTATGAGTTTGTACAATTTCAAGACTGCCTGACCGTATGAATTCGACACATCAGAATTCAGCATGCGCATATTCTCATGATCAGCATTAATCATCATGGCATCATGAAATTATTTAAAGCGTCAAAACAACGAGGATCGCCATAGATTGCGCGAATTCGAAGTCATTGGTGCGCGCGACGTCGACGTCGTTCGATTTCGCGCGCGCGACGCAAAATCTTCAAGGGCTTCGAGTTCCAACTCCTCCCCTACGGCCTGGATTTCGAAGGCAGCGACCTCGTTGACGCTCTCCGCCGGCAGCTGCAGCACGCGCGCCAGCGCGAGGTCCACCAGCCGCAGAAGCCGATATCGGTGTCCGACCCGCATCACTTCCAGCAATTGCAATAGCGTGTGCTCCACTGCCGCCTCTTCATTATTAGCTTCCACCTGCGCGAATCAGGCAATTGCATCTTGAAGTTTGATAATATTTAAATATCAATGAAGCATGTCGCACTTTAAGATCGCCCGTGTATAAAAAGCGAAGGAGGGCGAGCACAGCCTGGGCACTCGTCTCTGCCACGTCGATCCTCCCGCTCGCCGACTCCCGCATCTATATAGCCAGTAAATATCAAATATAAAGTTTTGAACTCAGCTGCAGCTGAGCATTTTCGCGCGCCTTTGCTGAGAGCATTGTGCGAAAATACTCACTCCGAAGCTGAGCAGAATTAAAGTCAGTCGTTTACGTACATATGAATATCATAGTATACATCGCAGGCAGACCTTCAGAATAAAAGAGTGTGCAGGAATACGACGCTCTAAAATCACGAATTCGACGTCGGGCGGCACGGAGCACGAGGCCACGTCGCCCCGCACGCAGCAGCACTCGAAGAGGTCCGCGTCCGGTTGGACGCTGTGCTGTCGCATCGAGCTGAGCGTTTCCGCAAGGCCGTCCGCCCGCTCCTTCTCGGATTTCACGCTCGCGAGGGCCTGCTGCAGCTTCATGAGGGCCTGCTGCAGCTTTTGCGTTTCGCGCCGCACTTTCTGCTGCTCCTCCGACAGCAGGGAGGACACCTTTCGCTTGCCTGTCTGCTCCTCCCAAAGCTGGGAAGAGAGCGCTCGCTCGCGGAGCTGCGCCCCCTCGCTGACTCGCCACATTGCTTCTTGCAGTTTGCTGAGCTCCTGGTCTTTCGTTCGGACCAGATCCGCATTCTCCGCTGATTTACGTTCCGCATTTCGCACGCGCAGCCGCAAAGCGCTTTGAATATCCTTTGACCGTATGTGCGCGCAGCTGAATATTGCTGCGGTCAATGCTCCGGACGCGGCCAACAACACCCAGACTAACGGCAACTGGAATGGCATGGGCCGATCACAAACTCATGCACGCGCACACGCGTACGTGCCACATGCACGCGCACACGCGTACGTGCACCGGTACGAATACCGCTCCGCTGCCAACTTTGATTCGGGCCAAATTTCGGTCGAACTCGACTCGCGACACGTACCCCTATAAAAATAAAAATACAGAAATGCCAAGTCGATTGTGCGCCTCCTGGACAGCCCTGCAGCACTAGCCATGGTATCTAACCCCGCACTAGTGTTGGGCCCGCAGTACTGCACCCGCATCTGAAAATTGAAAATTGACAGTCATCGAGCTCGTGTGCGGGCCGGGCACGCGCTAGGCGCCCACCTCGGCCTCGCGCTGGGGTGCGGGGGGCGCGAAGAGGGCCCGGAGGGCGACGACGCGGCCGACGACGACGACGCAGGGCGAGAGGCGCTCACCCGCCGTCGCCCCCACGATGCTCCCCGCCGTCCCCTCCCACACCTGGCTCCGCCCCGCCCCGCACCCGCCCACGTCGGCTTCGGCGATCGGGGGCGAGGGGGCGAGGGGGCGGGCCGCACGCGCTGGTCGGGGCGCCCCGCCCAGCGGATGACGGCGACGGGGGTCGCCGGGTCGAGGCCGGCCCCCACGAGCCCCTCCATCAGCTCCTGCGCGCCCGTCAGGCCGGGCGGGGCGGGCGGGGCGGCGGGGCGGGCGGGGCGGGCCGGGAGGGCGCGGCCGGCCATGAGGAAGGCAGCGGCGTCCATGCGGGCGAGGGCGGGCAGGTCCAGCGCCCCACGTCGTGCCCCGACGCCACCGCGAAGCTCTGCCCGCGCGGTCCCGCCTCGGCAGCCGGCGCGGGCGGGATGGGGTGGGCAGAGCCGACCTGGCTGAGCTCGGTGTGGGTGAGGGGGATGCCGGCGAGGGCGGGGGCCGCCAGCGCCGACGAGACCCCCGGCACGATCTACGGCGCGTGAGGGGCGGGGCGGGGAATGGGCGGGGCGGGGCGGGCCTCGAAGGGCAGGCGGCGGCGGCGAGGGCGGCGGCCTGCGCGCCCCTTCGGACTGAGGGGCGGCCGTGGGCGGGGCGACCGGAGCGGGGCGGGCGGGGCGGGCCTCGAAGTGGGAGCGTCCGAAGACGAACGGGTCGCCGGCCTTGAGGCGCACCACGCGCTTCCCCGCCCGGCACAGCCGCACCAGCAGCGCGTCGATCTCCCCCTGCGCCGCCGACTCCTCCCCGCCCCGCTTCCCCGCCGCGTGCAGCTCGCACCCCTCCCGCGCTGCTCACGCCCCGCGGCGGCGGCGGTCAGCCAAGGCCTCCGCATCCGCGCGCGGGGCGGCGGGGCGCGCTCTCGTCGAGGAGCTCGGGCGAGGCGAGCGCGTCGTACACCACCGCGTCGGCGGCCCGCAGCGCCCGCAATCCCCGCAGAGTGATCAGGTCCGCGTCGCCCGGGCCCGCCCCCACGATCCACACGCGCCCGCCGCCCCCGCCGCCCCCGCCGCCGCTCGAAGACGCGCTCGCTGCTGCTCCGGCGTCGCACATGACGCGCGGCGTGCGGTAGACTGGCGCTGCGACCGGCGCGTCCGTTCGCGGCCTAGGCCTGCGCGTGCGAGGCGCCCGGCGGTCAGCGGGCGGCAGGCGCCCGGGACGCGCGGGGCAACGTACGATCTACGTGCGAGCTCCCTGCTCTGAGGAACGCCGGCGGACGGCGATCGAAGCTCCCAGCGTGGCTGGCTTCGCCGCGGACATCGCTCGGGCGCCGTGGTCGCTCGTGCGAGGGCGCATGTGCTGGATGGCTCGTGATTCGCTGTCACGCTCTCTCCGATCAGTCCGGGAGCGCGTATGCATGGCCCAGCGAAGGCTGCGAAGCCCACCATCACGAATTCGCGTACGGGGGGCTCGTTGGGGGGGGAGGGGGAGGGGGGTGGAATGAGCGCTAGCGCGGCTTGGCCATTGCCAGATCTAGAACAAAGAGCTCGAGGAGCGAGCGCTTCTTGCACCGTGGCACATGTACAGCAATTGTGACAGACTACAAAAATCGATTTGAACACATCTACCGAGTGAATAAGGCTATGGTACAATACACGGTGCACATGTGCCCCTCAGGCGCCCAGCGCAGCTGCACCAACCCCGACGGCAGCAGACGATGGAGGGGCGCGACATGTACAGCATTTGCAACAGACTACAGAAATCGATTTGAATACATCAACCGAGTGAACACAAGGAACTGGCTATGGTACAATACACGGCGTGCCCCTCTGGCGCAGCTGCAGCAACCCCGACGGCAGCAGACGATGGAGGGGCGCGAGGGAGAGGCGCGGGCGCGGGCGGGGGTGCTACATGGCGGCCGCCACGCGCTGGGGCCTCACGGCCGCCCTCGCGGGGCGCTCGGCCTCGAGCTCGGCCCTCCGCTCCGGCGGGGAGCCCGAGCGCGCCGCCCCGGGCGAGGCCCGAGCCTGCTCCTGCTGCGTCTGCTGCGTCTGCTGCTGCTGCTGCTGCTGCTCGGGGGCCGACGCCTGCGTGGGGGCGAGCGTCGGCGGGGCCGGGGCGGGGGCGGGGCTGGAGCGGGGGCGGACCGGGGCCGGGCGAGGCGGGCGAGCTCGGCGGCGAGCGCGGGGTCCCTCGCCGCCTCCGCGGGGCACGCCAGGCAGAGCGCCCGCATCGCCCCTGCCCCGCCCCTCAGAGCAGCCGGCGGCGGGGCGGCGGGGCGGGGCGGGGAAGAGCCGCACGGGCGGTGGCCTCGTCCGGGGCGATCCGCTGGGCGCGCAGCAGGCGCCACGCGGCGCGGCCGGCGGCGAAGTCCGGCGGCGAGCGCGCCGCGCAGGCGGCGATGACGGCGGCGTAGGGGCCGGCGGCGGCGGGCGCGCCGGCCCGCGGCAGCGCCGCACGTGCGCGAAGGCCGCCGCGTGGCGCCCCAGCCCCGCGTACAGCCCCGCCTGTCACCGGCACGTCAGAAATGGTGAGGGACGGGCGGGGCGGGCGGGGCGGGCGGGCGGACGAGGGCGCGGCGGCGGCAGCGGCGCGGCGGGGCCGGCGCGGACGGCGCGGTCGGCGAGGCGCTCGGCGGCCGCCAGCGCCGCCCGGCGCTCCGGCTCGCCCTGCGCACGCACCGGCTGAGCCGGGGAGACGGGGCGCGGGAAGTGCGGGGCCGGACCGGGCGGGGTGGAGGGCGGCGGCGGCACAGGCGGCGAGGGCGGTGGCGTAGAGGGGCGCGGGGGCGGGGCCCGGGGCCCCTCCAGCGCCCGCGCCGCCTCCTCCACCCGCCCCTCCCCACCAGCCGTTCCACTGCACGGGCCGTCAGGCGGCGCCATGTGGGCGGCGGGGGCGGCGCGGCGCACAGAAGGCGGCGAGGGCGCGGGGGTCGGCGCCGTCGGAGGGGCGCGAGGCGGCGCGGAGGGCGCGCCGGCGGCGGCGGCAGCGGCGGCGGCGGGAAAGGGCGGGCGCCGCTGGCGGCGCGGGAGGCGCGGCGGGGCGGCTCGGGCCCGCTCGGGCCCCTCAGCGGCGGCGCTCGCCGCCGCCGCGCGCGGCGGCGTCGACCTCGGCCCCGCGGGCCCGCGGCGCTGCCGCACGGCTCGGGGCCTCCCGAGCTGCCGGCGCCGCCCTCGCTGCCGGCGCCGGCGGAGAGGCGGCGCGGGCGAGGCGGCCGCCCTCGGGGCCGGAGGGGCGGAGGCGGCGGCGGCGAGGGGCGGTGCGGGGCCGGCGAGGGCGCGGAGGGAGTCGACCCAGGCGGCGCGGAGGTCAGCGGGAGGGCGGGGCCAGCAGCCGCGCCGCCTCCCGCCGCTCCCCGCCCCGCCGCCAGCGCCCGCGACCCCAGCGCCTTCTGCTCCCGCCCCTCAGCCCAGCGGGAGAGGGCGGGGGCGGGGAGGGGCGGCGGACCCAGAAGGAGGGGCGGGGGGCGGGAGGCGGCGGTCGGCGGCGGCGTCGAGGGAAGCGCGGAGGGCGTCGGCGAGGGGCCGGCCGGCGCGGCCCAGGCGGCGGCGAGGGCGAGGGCGGCCCCCCGAAGAGGGGCCGCCCCGAGGCGGCGAGCGCGTCCCGCAGCGCCTGCCCCGCCGCCTCGGGCCCCCGCACGCCCCCACCGCCTCCACCCCGCAGCCAGCGCCGCCGGCGAGAGGCCCGGCCCCGCCCGCCGCCCCGCCGCCCCCGCCGCCGGCCGCCGCGTGGAGCAGGAGCGCCCGCGCCCACCGCGCCCCGCCCTCCGAGCCCGTCTCCCGAAGCGTCCCTGCGGGCCCGGCGTCAGCGGCGGCGGGGCGGGGGCGCTGGGCGGGCGGACGGAAGACGGGACGAGGTGGGAGGGCTTGATGGGGTGCCGCGCCCCGCCCTCGAGCAGCCGCCCCACGGCCTGGCGCGAGGACGTCAGGCGGTGCGCGGCGGGCGGGCGGAGGCGGGGCGGGGGCGGGGGCGGGTCCCACCTGGAGGGCCTCCTCGTGCATGCCGGCGAGCTCAAAGGCCTGCGCCCCGCCCCGCCGCACCCGGTGAGCCCCGGGGCCGGCGAGGGGCGTCGCGGGGCAAGGGGCGGGCCCGGAGGGCGGGGAGGGCGAGGTCGGGGGTCAGCTCCACGCCGTCCTCCTCCATCGCCTCCAGCAGCGCTGCCGCCGCCGGCCCGTCCTGCGTCCGCCGCGCCTCCGCCAGCAGCGGGCCGTACGTGAAACCGCCGGCCAGCCGCGCCGCCCGCGCCTCCCGCAGCCAGTGCAGCGCCTCGGCGCGCGCCCCTTGCCCCACGAAGAACGAGACCTGGGCGGGAGCGTCGGCGGCGGCCTGCCGGGCGGGCGGGAAGCGGGCGGGGCGGACGAGGGTGCCGTAGGCGACGGCGCTGAAGGGCTGCCCGCGCGCCTCCGCCTCCGCCCGCACGAGGCGGGCGAGGCCGGCGGCGTCGCGCGGGAGGCCGGCGGCCGCGAGCTCGGGCCCGAACTCCGCCGCCGCCTCCCCCGCGCACGCCAGGCACAGCTTCAGGTACGCGTCTGCCGCGCCGGTCAGAGCGCCGCGTCGCGGGCGACGCGGAGGCGCAGGGCGGGTGCGGACTCCAGGCGACGCCGTCGGGCTCGACGCCGAGCTGGAACATGAGGCGCCACCAGCCGGCCCCGGCCTCCCAGTGCCCCCCGTCCGCCGCCCCGCTCACCAGCCTGCCCCGGCGTCAGCGTGCGGGGGGCCGGGGGCGGGGCGGGCGGGGCGGGCCGGGTGAAGAAGAGGGCGTTGGGGAGGACGGCGTGGGCGCGGCAGCGCTGCAGCAGCGCGTACGCCTCGTCCGGCCGCCCCAGCGCCCCGTACAGCTCCAGCTGCCGCCCCGTCGCTCGAGGAGCACGGGCGGGGCGGGGCCGGGCGGGGCGGGCGGGGCGGACGAGGGGCTGGACGGCGCGGCCGGAGGCGGCGCGGGCGTAGAGGGCCTCGTCCGCCAGCCGCTCCATCTCCGCCACCAGCCGCGCCCGGCCCGCCGCCCCGCTGCCGCCACGTCGCCCCAGGAGGCCGGGGCGGGGCGGGGCGGGGCGGGGACCAGAGGCGGTGGAGGGCGAGGTCGCGGCAGGCGGAGAGCGCCGCGTCGTACCGCTCCGCCGTCGCCGGGCCGGCCCCTGCCCCCGCCCTCAGCGCCCCGGGGCGCGCGGGAGGCGGCGGGGGCGGGGCGGGGGCGCGCCGCGCAGGGCGTCGAGCATGCGGTCGACGAGCGCGGCCGCCTCGTCGAACCGGTCCGCCGCCAGCAGGCCCCACGCTGCGCCCCCCGCCGGCGTCGCCCGCCGCCCCGCGGGCCGCGCGGGCGGGCGGGCGGGGGCGCCCAGCGCACCGACGACGGCGAAGTGGACGGGGTGGGCCTCGGGGAGGCCCGAGCCGCCGGCGGCGGCGCGCTCGAGCAGAGCGCGCGCCTCGGCGCCCCGCCCGGCGTCGCGCAGGCCGGCGAGGGCGCACGTCAGCTGCTGCGGCGTCGCCTCCCCGCGCCGCGCCCGCGCCTCGAGCAGCGCGAGCGCCTCGTCGGGGCGGCCGAGCAGGAACAGGCCGCGCACGGTCGAGGGCGAGGCGGGGCGGCCGGCGCCCTGCTCCCACCGCCGCGTCTCGCTCCGCCGCACGCCGTGCGCGGCGCGCTCCCACTCGCGCCGCTCGTCCTCCACGCCGGCGCCCCGCAGCTCCTCCACATGCACCGCCTCGTCTTCCTCCTGGTACTCCTCCTCCTCGTTCTCCTCGTCCTCTGCGGCGTCCGCCGTCGCCGCCGCCCGTCGCGCCGCGCCCCGCGTCGAGATGCCCCGCGCGGAGAATGCAGGCGCCGCCGCAGCAGCCACCGCCGAGCTCGAAATGAGGCGCTTGCTTGGAAATGGGAACGGCCGGAGCGCGGACGGCGCGCGGCGAGCCGCAAGGCGGCCGGCGCGTGCGGCAGAGGCCGCTCCAGCTATCCCGCGGACCAGCGCCTGCATCGCGGGCGGCCTTTGTCACTCGTTCCTGCGCGGGCTTCCGTGAGGGCAGCGTTGCCGGGCGTGGCGGGCTTCGGCCGAGGCTTGTGGCGCCATCGAAAGACGGGCGTACGCACACTTGGTCGGTGACGCCGGCGGCGTCCAGACGCTCGCTCGACGCCTCCAAGCGGATGATGTTCGGCGTCCGTCCGGCGCGGAGGGGCGGAGCGCGGCCGCCGCGCTGACGCGACCCGCGGCCGACTGCTGCGGGCTCCGCGGCGCAGGAGGGCCGTCGGCGGTGCTCTCTGAGATGCACGGACTCCCCACCGCAGCGGGCCCTGGCCGGCAGCGGCGGCCGCGTGCTCGGGGGCGCCGGCCACGCCGCGGTTATCACACGGGTGGAGAAGGTGCGAAATTTGCTCCTCCACGACGTCGACAGCGCTGGGCCGCCGGTCGCTGGGCGCGGGTCAAAAAGGACGTCGAGGTCGGGGTACAGTCACCGCGAAATTGCACGCGTACCCGCCGCCATGGCCAACTTTCGGAAGCGCAAGCGCCAACGCTGCCATGCATATGGCCAGCAGCGATCGGAGGCCGCATGCGCGCGCAGAGCATTAGTCCGCGCGCGCGCTGCGCATGCGTTCGCGGCGCCGGCCGACGTCCGACGGTCGACGTCGACGCGGCCGCGACGTCGACGTCGACTCAACTAGTACTCGAATCGCGAGCGCTCGAGCAGGTCTCGAAGCGCACTAGCTATAAATCTCCTTGTCTCTTTTATGCTCTTGTACATCATGGCATGTTCTCTAGCTATATCGCTAGCTCGATCGAAAAGGAAGCTCGAGATCTAGAACATGTGCAAGCGAGTCTCCAAATCATCGACAAATGGAAGAGAACAAGCGAGTCTCCAAATCTGTGCTTCTATCATGGTACTACGGTATGAAAAAGGGATCACGTGATCATGATGCGAGAACTACGCATCGGAGGTACTACGGTAACGGACACGAAGAAGGACTCCGATCCGGAGTTTCTAACGAGAACACTGTGACAAACAGGGGGGGCACTGCGGCAATTTTTGCAAGTCCCCCGCTCCTCATTACATAACATCTATATTATCTGATACAATGTCGCATAGAAGAAAAAAAACAGGTTTCTATAGCTAAAGAGAACAAGCAGGGGGTCAAGCCCCCCATTCCTCATTACGTAACAGCTATCTAATACTGTGTCGCAAAGTAAAAAACAAACAGATCTGCAGCTGCGTGTGATTTGAGCGAAACGAAAAATAAACCTTGAGCCTTCGGCTTCGGAAGTCGAAGCGAGAAAACAAAAGGCCGGCATCCGGTATATATTGCGAGCAGAGGAAGCTTAGCAAGCCGAGACAACTGCAGGCCCGTCCAACGGACGGCTACCCACTGTACTACATAGCAAGGTTTCCCTGCTAGAAAGGAGATATTGATCGTGATTATCGCTGCAACTTGACCCGAGCTGGGTCAGCCATGAACGGTAGCGCGCGGCTACTCGCCGGGCCCCGGGGGCTCGGGGTCGTGGTCCAGGAAGGAGAGGCGCGGGGGGGCCCGCCCCGCCCCCGCACCCGCCCCCGCCGCCCCCGCCGCCCCCGTCCCCGGCGCCCCCGCTGTCTCTGAGGGGGCGGGGCCGGGGGCGGGCCCGTCGGGGGGGCAGGAGAGGAGGAGGAGGGAGTGGGCGTCGGGGGCGCGGGGCGCGAAGGCGAAGCGCGGCCCCGCGCACTCCGCCACACGCCGCGTCACCTGCCGCCCCGCGAGCCGCCGCGTCGGCGGGGGCGGGGAGGGGCGGGGCGGGCGGGAGGGGCCGGCGCACGTGGACGCGGCCCGGGGCGCCCGTCTGCTCCATCTCCTGCGCCGCCTCCACCGCCGGGCCCAGCAGCTGCCGCGCCGGATCGGCGCCCAGCGGCCAAGACGGGGCGGGGCGGGGCGGGGGCGCGCCTCCCAGGTCCAGAGGCGGAGGCCGACGACGGCGCCGGCGGCGGGGCCGAGGCCCACCCCGAAGCGCGCCCGGATCTGCCCGGGCTCAGCCGGGGCAAGCAGGGGGGCGGCGGGCGGCGCACCGGCTCCTCGACCCAGTGGCCGCGCCCGGCGGGGCCGGCTCGGGGTCGGGCCGGCCTCAGGGCCCCCCGGGGCGGGCGGGGGGCCGGGGCGGACGAGGAGGCGGGCGGCGTCGTAGAGGTCGGCCATCGCCTGCGCCGCCCGCAGCAGAGCCGCCACCTCCCGCGGGCCCGCCGGCGCCCCCAGCCCCACCGCCCCCACCCACGAGTCTGCGCCCCGCCCCGTCGTTTCCAATTGCCGTGGGGGCTGGGCGGGCCGGCGGGGCGGGGAAGAGGCTGACCGCCGGCAGTGCGGAGGGTCTGGACGCCGTAGCGCTCGGCGATCTCGTCGCAGCGCGCGAAGAGCGCGTCTGGCGGGGGACCGTCAGGCGGGCGGAGGGCGAGCGGGGCGGGGCGGGGCGGGGGGCCGGGGAGCACTGAGGGTGGAGACGAGGCGGTGCGGGTCGGTGCGGCCGCTGAGTGCCGAGAAGCCGACGATGTCGCTCTGGAGCACCGCGACGCTCGCGAACTCGAGCTCCAGGGCGCCCGGGCCGGCGGCCGGGTCGGAGATGGAGGGGAGCAGGGGGAGGACGGCGGGCGGGAGGCAGAGGCGCAGCAGCGCGACGGTCTCCGCCTCGGCCTTGGCGGCGGAGCGCAGCTGCTCCCGCTCCCCCTCCTGCAGCTCCGCGCTGCGCCGCGCGTCCGCCTCGCGCAGGTAGGCGGCGGCCCCGCAGGCGGCGGCGAAGAGCGCAAGGAAAATGACGACGGTGCGGCCGGAGGCGAGGAGCCAGGCGAGGGAGGCGGCGACGACGGCGGCGCTCCAGAGCTGGCCCTGCCAGAAGGGCAGCAGGCCCACCGACGCCGCGAAGACGATCGCAAAGGTCGCGTCCGCGTCGTTCAGCTGTGGCGCCGCCGAAGGCGGTGTCAGCGGCGGCGGGGGCGGGGGCGCGAGCTCTCGAGGGGCGGGCGGGGGCCGCACGGTGAGGGCGGAGTAGGAGGTGACGCCCGGGCGGTTGAGGCCGAAGGCGGCGACGGCGATGTCCACGAAGGTCGCCGCCGGCACGAACGCCACCCCCAGCGCCATCGCGTGCACCGCCGCCAGCCGCCGGCCCCGCGGCACCGGCGCAGGGCGGGCGCCGCCGAGGAGGCAGCCAAGGGCGAGCGGGAGGAGGGCGGCGAGGCGGAGGAGGTAGCGGCGGAGGAGGAGCGGGCCGTCGGTGATGTCGTCGGCGAGCTGCTTGAAGAGGGGGAAGAGGGCCGAGTGGAAGAGGGTGCAGAGGAGCACGGGCCGCAGGTCGGCCGCCTGCGCCGCTTCCGCCGCACGCCAGAAGGCCGCCTCCCGCGCCCCGTCCTCGAAGGCCAGCCGCCACCAGCGCCGCCGCCGCGGCTGCGCCGGGGCGGCCGCGGGGGAGCCCGAGGGGGCCGGGGCCCGGCCTCGTCGAGGGGGCGCGGCGGGCGAGGTCGAGGAACTCGGCGGGCTCGGGGGCCCCCGCCCCCGCCCACGTCCCTCGCCGCCGCGAGGCCGGCTCGGGGCGCGCCCCTCCTCGCCCCCCGCGCTCGGCGGCGGCGGCGGCGGCGCCTCGGCCCCCGCCTCGGCCTCCTCGGGTCTGACTGGGAGTCGAGCGGGGCGACGCGGCGCGAGGAGAAGAAGGCCGGCGGGGCGGCGCGGGTGCCTGAGGGTCGCCCTGGGCCCCTCCGATCGCGAGGCGGCCGCCGACCAGGCGACAGCGCGCAGCGAGCGGCGGGAGGAGACGGAGCCGCCCGCAGCGGCCCCGGCGGCGGCGGGGGCGGCGGGGCGGGGCGGGGAGGCGGTCGAGGAGGGAGGCGGCGGGAGGTACGCGGGCCGATCCGCACGCTCCGGCGCGACTCGGTGGTGGGGAGGACCGAGCCGCGCCGGCCCCGGCTCCCTTTCTGCGAGACCGAGGCGGCCGCGCCGCCGCCCGGGGCCGCGATCGGGGCCTCGGCGGCGTCGGGCGGGGAGGCGGCTGGGGCGGCGGAGAGGGCGGAGAAGCGCAGGGAGGGTCCCTCGGAGGCGGCGGCGCGGGAGCGGTGCGAGTCGCGCGGGGACGGCTTCTGCCGCAGGCTCGAGCGCCCCGAGGCGGCGCCGGCGGCCGCCGCACCGGCGCCGCAACCGGGGCAGGGACCCCCTACCGTGGCCTCCCCCTCGAGCCCGAGGTCCAAGGGGCGCAGCACGGGGGTGAAGAGCGAGGGGGCGCCCGGGGCGGGGTGGGCGGGGGCGGGGGGGCAGTCGGGGCGGAGAAGGAAGCAGGTGAGCATGGGCCCGCGGCCCTTGACGAGGCACGTGCGCGGCTCCGTGAAGGCGAGGGGCAGGGGCCCCCCGCCCCCGGCCCCGCCCCCGCCCCCGCCCCCGCCCTTGGAGGAGGAGAAGGAGGCCGAGACGGCCCGCAGGCGCTGCGCCGCCAGCACCGCCTCCCGCGCCCCCGCCGGCGCCTGCACCCGCCCCTCCTCGCTGTGCAGGCACATCCTGCCCCCGCCGAGGCCCCCCGGCCGCAGCCATCAGATCGGAGCGGGGCGTGGCGGGGGCGGGGCGGGGCGGGGCCGGGGGCACCGCTGGGCGAGGTTGCAGGCGTCGCCGAAGACGTCGAAGGCGAGGCGGCAGCCGATGACACCGCTCACGAGGGGCCCCTCGTAGAGCCCCGCCTTCGGCGCGAAGCAGAGCGCCCGCGCTGCCTCCACCGCCGCCAGCGCGAATGCCCCCGCCGCCTCCGTGTGGTGCACCCGCGCGCCCCCCGCCGCCCGGCACCGCAGCCAGCGCCCCGCGAGCAGCGGGGGGGCGAAGGGGGGCCGGGGGCCGGGGGCGCCGCCGCGGAGGAGGAGCGGGGCGCGAGGGAGAGGCTGCCCTGTGGGAGGAGCGGCGGGAGGAGCGGCGGGAGGAGCGGCGGGAGGAGCGCGCCCCGCCCCCGCCCCCCGCCGCCGCCGCCAGCACCGCCTCCTCCTCCTCCTCCTCCTCCTCCTCCTCCTCCTCGTCGAGGTCGAAGCTGATGCCGGCGACGCCCTGCACGAGCGGCCGTCGGCGGGGGCGGGGGCAGGCCCGGGGCGGGGGCGGGGCGGGGCGGGGGCGGCGGGGCGGGCCATAAACGTTGTCCCCATGGACTTGATCTTCAGGAGGCCGTGCGCCTCCGGACGAGATTTGAAGGTGAAAAGGCAGTGGAGAGCACTAGGCGTGCCCGCCGAGGCGGGCGGTGTCCCCTCTAGCCGTCCCGGAGAGCGCGCAGCGCGCAAACACGGACCGTGGCCTGGTCGGTTCCCCGAACAGTCAGGTGAGGTCCGTGTGCGCAGGGGGCGCAACGAATCTCACCACCGTTTCTGCTCTGCGACCGACAGAGCGTCATCAGCGGGGTTGGAGCTCCAGGCGCCTGCGTGGCGCGAGGAGGGACCTGCTCACCAGCCGAGGTGATGCAGGTGGGTGGCGGCAAGGCCGGAATTTCTCGCAGGCATGGCGAGTAATTCCTTAGGCATGGAAAAGGAGGGGAGAAAGAGCTCACGACCCGTTCTCGCACTTAGACAAGCGAGCTCGGAGCCGTGAATCGGAATGCGCGCGCTTCAAGGCTTCGCACTCGCTAGCTGCGTCAGCAGGGAGCGTCAGGCCGCAGGGAATGAGAGAAGCGATGACGGGAAATTGATTTGAGCTGCGTCGCACCGGCGCTGTGTCAACGGAGAGGCTCGCAGAGGTGATTGGCGAGTCGGGAGAGAGCTTTGCACTCGCTCTTGACGTCCTGGGAGGGCGCAGAGGTCAACGCGGACGTGGCGGCAGGGCCCTCGGGCGCGGCGGCGACGGACCCGGCTTATCGTGAGCTCGAGGCCGAAGTTTGAAATTAAAGAGACGAAGGTGGCAGGGTACGCGCGCGCGCGCGTGGGTACGTGTACCCCCTGGCTGAGTTGCTATCTGGCGGCTGATCGGTCACCTCAGATTAGATCCGAGGTGGGGTGCATGCGGGCGGTGACGAGGCTAGGCCTGCCTGTGGCAGTGTGCGCTGCCTGAGCTAGGCAAGCGTGTGTTAGAGCGTGAGTATTTTGAGCAGTCAACTGCCTCGTGTACTCGAAGACAGATATTCTTGATTACATGCAGGCCCGCGCACATGAGCTTTCATGCGAGGGAAGGCAATTTGAAGAGAGGTCTTCATAGGCCGCTAGACGACCGAAGATACAGCAGCTGAGGAGCTGTGCGCGCGGCGGGGGGCGGCCGCGCGCACAGCTCCGAAGCTGCACCCACCACTGACCCGACGGCGTGAGCCGTCCGGCTGCTGCTGGGGCCGAGTCGGGAGAGGCTGCGAAAGGGCTAGCAAGATGAGCGGGGCGCGGGCCAGGGGGGCGGCGCGCGTACCCCGGTGGACAGGCGATGCCGCTCGCCGCCTACTCAGACGACTCATCTTGCTGCCACGGTTTCCCGAGTCAGCGAGCAGCGGCCGCCTGAGAGGCTATAGATTGCGTAAGGATTAAGGGGCTAGTGGGCAGGGGGTACACGCTCGAAGGAGCTGGGGTACTGCGATGATCATGATGCGGTCTGGGATAGGCGCTCGTAGGAGCTAGGGGGCGATGAGCTCGAGGATATGGCTCGGGCCGGGATGAGGAGATGGCGTAGACAGACGCTCACACTTGAGCTCAGGCTTGGATGGGGACGAAAGCCCGCAAAGGCGGAGGGGGTGATCGTAGAGCTCGACGAGTCGGGGGGAGAGAGAGAGGGCTTGCTGTTCGCGAGAGCGACTCATCCTGCTGCTGCGGGATCCCGGATCAGCAGGCGGCAGCAGCCCTGAAGAGAAGAGCTGGGGATTGCGAGGGCTATAAAGCCTAGATCGCGGGCGCCGCTGGCGCTAATTCGATCGAGGAGCATGCGGACCGGGGCGAAGGCTGCTGGTCATTGTAGCGAGGTAACGGGGCGGGCAGCGTGCGCTGTCAGGCATCGCGCGGGTACGGAGGCCGGGAATCGGTAGCTCCAGCGGGTCGTGGATACCTTCTAGCAGCTTCTGCACGGCAAGGCGCGTTGAGACGGTGTCGGCAGGCGACGGGGAGTTCACGAAGCTCACATACTCTGAGAGAGGCCGTGGCGCTCGCGGCGGGGATGTCGGTGGTCGCGACGCGGCTCATGAGAACGAGTGCGAGACCATGCACTCGATCATGGAGCTGCCCGCCAGCGAACCCAGCGAGGCGATCGTCGGGGCTGGCGTGGACGAGGTCAGGCATTCCTGGGCATGCGTGCGCATCCGCAAGCGAGGAAAGAGAGAGAAAAAAGAAAATAGCGAGTGGCGACGCACGTTTCAAGAGGGCGACGGCATCGTAGGCCCGCGCGCTCTTGGCGTAATCGATGAAGCTGATGGTTGCCACACCCGGCGGCAAGACGGGGCTGTGCAGAGCCGCGCTCAGTTCCGCGAGGAGCGTACGGGCGAAAGCGACAGGCGGAGGCACACGCTGCGGACTCCATCGCTTGGGCGAGCAGCTGAGTGCGGTAGTGGTCACCGACGCGGTAGTTCGGCGTGCGTGCACCATCCACGATCATTGCGTTTGTGATCTGCACGCTGATCATGAGCCGGGGATTGGCGTGCTTAGGAGAGGCGTTGAATGCGGACCGATTCGGCTACTGGGTCCGGAAGTTGCGAATTGGCGGACGAGTGCGCTGGCGCGCTCTGGGGCAGTTGGCTGAGGCTGAGGTGATGGGCGGGCCACGAAAAGGGAAACGGGAGGAGTAGAACTCGGAAGAAGAGGGCTGAGATCGGCTCGGTGGTCGCAGAGTCTGCGGAACGAAGTTCCGGTCAGAAACAGAGGTAAGATCCGAAGCGCTCCCGCGGGGTTGACACGAAGGTGCGTGCGGTAGATAGGAAGGCCTAGAACCGCGCCCGTGCGAGGCGCGGCGAGGGAATCACCTTTTTAGGCCGACCGTCGGGGACGATCGGTGCCGACGTGCTCGTGGACGATCTGCCACGAGAATAAGCGATCGAGGGCGTTAAAGCGCACGGAGGGCGTCCAATCCGCTGCCGCACTAGCCGTGTCGAAGGCCTTAGAGATGCCGGACGAGATTTGAAGGTGAAAAGGCAGTGGAGAGCACTAGGCGTGCCCGCCGAGGCGGGCGGTGTCCCCTCTAGCCGTCCCGGAGAGCGCGCAGCGCGCAAACACGGACCGTGGCCTGGTCGGTTCCCCGAACAGTCAGGTGAGGTCCGTGTGCGCAGGGGGCGCAACGAATCTCACCACCGTTTCTGCTCTGCGACCGACAGAGCGTCATCAGCGGGGTTGGAGCTCCAGGCGCCTGCGTGGCGCGAGGAGGGACCTGCTCACCAGCCGAGGTGATGCAGGTGGGTGGCGGCAAGGCCGGAATTTCTCGCAGGCATGGCGAGTAATTCCTTAGGCATGGAAAAGGAGGGGAGAAAGAGCTCACGACCCGTTCTCGCACTTAGACAAGCGAGCTCGGAGCCGTGAATCGGAATGCGCGCGCTTCAAGGCTTCGCACTCGCTAGCTGCGTCAGCAGGGAGCGTCAGGCCGCAGGGAATGAGAGAAGCGATGACGGGAAATTGATTTGAGCTGCGTCGCACCGGCGCTGTGTCAACGGAGAGGCTCGCAGAGGTGATTGGCGAGTCGGGGAGAGAGCTTTGCACTCGCTCTTGACGTCCTGGGAGGGCGCAGAGGTCAACGCGGACGTGGCGGCAGGGCCCTCGGGCGCGGCGGCGACGGACCCGGCTTATCGTGAGCTCGAGGCCGAAGTTTGAAATTAAAGAGACGAAGGTGGCAGGGTACGCGCGCGCGCGCGTGGGTACGTGTACCCCCTGGCTGAGTTGCTATCTGGCGGCTGATCGGTCACCTCAGATTAGATCCGAGGGTGGGGTGCATGCGGGCGGTGACGAGGCTAGGCCTGCCTGTGGCAGTGTGCGCTGCCTGAGCTAGGCAAGCGTGTGTTAGAGCGTGAGTATTTTGAGCAGTCAACTGCCTCGTGTACTCGAAGACAGATATTCTTGATTACATGCAGGCCCGCGCACATGAGCTTTCATGCGAGGGAAGGCAATTTGAAGAGAGGTCTTCATAGGCCGCTAGACGACCGAAGATACAGCAGCTGAGGAGCTGTGCGCGCGGCGGGGGGCGGCCGCGCGCACAGCTCCGAAGCTGCACCCACCACTGACCCGACGGCGTGAGCCGTCCGGCTGCTGCTGGGGCCGAGTCGGGAGAGGCTGCGAAAGGGCTAGCAAGATGAGCGGGGCGCGGGCCAGGGGGGCGGCGCGCGTACCCCGGTGGACAGGCGATGCCGCTCGCCGCCTACTCAGACGACTCATCTTGCTGCCACGGTTTCCCGAGTCAGCGAGCAGCGGCCGCCTGAGAGGCTATAGATTGCGTAAGGATTAAGCCGGGGGCCGAATCTGTCACCGGGGGGGGGGGGGGGGGCGGGGGCCGGGGGCGCCGCCGCGGAGGGAGGAGCGGGGCGCGAGGGAGAGGCTGCCCCTGTGGGAGGAGCGGCGGGAGGAGCGGCGGGAGGAGCGGCGGGAGGAGCGCGCCCCGCCCCCGCCCCCCGCCGCCGCCGCCAGCACCGCCTCCTCCTCCTCCTCCTCCTCCTCCTCCTCCTCGTCGAGGTCGAAGCTGATGCCGGCGACGCCCTGCACGAGCGGCCGTCGGCGGGGCAGGCCCGGGGCGGGGCGGGGGCGGGGCGGGGCGGGGGCGGCGGGGCGGGCCATAAACGTTGTCCCCATGGACTTGATCTTCAGGAGGCCGTGCGCCTCCGCCAGCGCCTCCAGCGCCGCCATCAGCGCCCGCATCGCCCCGAAGCGCCCCGCCGCCCCCGCCCCGCCCCGCCCCCGCCCCGCCCCCGCAAGCCGCCGCCGACACGAAGACCACCGTCGCGCTCTCGTGCTGCGCGCCGGCGTCAGCGGCGACGCGGGCACGAGAGGCGGCGGCGGGGGGCGCGCCTGGCGGTTGATGCGGGCCCACTCGTCGCGGTGGACGGCGTCGATGACGGGGTCGGGCAGCAGGTTCCGCAGCACGGCGACGGCCGCCCGCTGCCGCCCCACCGCGCCCCGCCGCGCCCGCTCCACCGCCTCCGCCATCAGGAAGCGGCGGCGGGCCTCGGCCTCGTGGCGCACGCCGGCGGTGACGAGGAGCGTGGCGACGGTGCCGAGGACGGCCTGCACGGTGGCGGCGAGGAGGAGGTAGCGGCGGCGGTCCTCGGGCGGCGCGAAGGCGGCGCCGACGAGCTCGGAGGCGACGGAGACGCAGACGAGGAGGGGCAGCGGGGCGGTGGAGAGGCGGAGGGGGATGTGCCCGAAGAGGACGAGCCCGAGCACGATCCCCGGCGCCAGCAGGTCGTCTGCCCGCCGGCGCCCGGCCCCGCCGCGTGAGGCCGCCGCGCGCGCGGGGGGCGCCGGGGCCGGGGCCGGGGCGGCGCACAGTACGGCTCCTGGCCGCCGCTGCGGGTGGCGTAGAGGCAGAGGCCGCGCCGCAGGCAGTACAGCACCGCGATCGCCACGATCCCCTGCGCCCGCGCCCCCGCCCCGCCCCCGCCGCCGACGTCAGCGCTGCGGGGCGGGCGGGCCGGGGCGGGGCGGGGGCGGGGGCGGGGCCGGGGCACGGCGACGAAGGTGCGGTAGAAGGCGCGGGTGGAGGCGCGGCGGAGGGGCGGCGCGAAGGCGAGGGCCGCGAAGACGACGGCGACGCCGAAGAGGGCCCCGCGCAGCGCCAGGTCCTCCCGCGTCACCGCCGCCGGCGCGCTCTGCAGCGCCGCCCACGCCGCTGCGCCCGCGCCCCGCCCCGCCTCAGAGACGCCGGCGCGGCGGGGCGGGGGCGGCGGAGTCGGGCGGGGCACCGTCGGCGCCGAGGGCGATGGAGGCGATGCAGAAGAGGATGCGGAAGCGGACCCTCGCCCCCACCGCATACTGCTCCGAGAAGCGCCCCTGCGTGGAGATGGAAAGTAACTAGTACTTCTGGGAGGGCCGAGGGCGGGGCGGCGCCCCAGGGGGGCCGGGCGCGGGGCGGGGCGCAAGGAGGCCTGGCTGTAGGGCGCACCTCGGCATCGCGGTCCTTGAAGCGCATGTCGAGCCGCCAGCGCAGCGGGAGGAGGGAGGGCGCCGCGCGGCGCTCCAGCGCCTCCCCCAGCCGCGGCGCCTCCGGCTGCAGCTGCCCATCGCCGAGATCCTGCAGGCCCAGGCCCAGGGCGAGGTCCGCGCCGGCGAGCTCCAGCCCGCCGCCGCCGCCGCCCGTGCCCGCAGACGGCCGCCTCGCAAGAGCGCTCGTCAGGCGCCAGCGGTAGCTCTCTGGGACCACCGTCTGGGCGGCGTTCTCGGAAACGCCCGCGTTCTCGCCCTTGAACGCGCCGCCGCCCCGCCCGCCCGCCTCCATTCGATGGCAACAGGGTCAGATTACGAAGCGCATTGTCAAGAGGCGTGCATTCGCTGCTGCAGCTGTGTGCGTAGCTTCGCGCTGGCCATGCAGGCCCCGAAGGCTGGCCATGGAAGCGTTAGCCGCACCGCGCCCTATGCCCGTACGGGCCCGCCGGGGGCTGCGCGTGCGGTTGATCGCTCCCCGCCCGGCGTACGGGTCTGCCTCTATCCGGCTGCGTGCAGGGAGTCGAAGCCTTGAAGCCTTGAGGCTTAGCCGCTGAGCGCCTTTCGAAGTTCGTGCCAGGCCAGGCCTAGGCTGCCAGCTGCGGGCTTCGCAACTTGGCAAGTTCGAGATCGAGACGTCGACTTCATCAAGCCTTGAATTAATATTCGAAGCTTGTGCCCGGGGCCGGCGCCGCGCCGCCGCGGCCGGGGCGCCCGCGCGCGGCGGCGCCGGCCGGGCGGCGCCGCCGCGCGGCCGGGCGGCGGGCGCCGGCGGCCCCCCCGTCCCGGCTTCTTCTACCCCCCTCCCTGGGGCCGTGTCACCCGCATTCGCGTGGAGCGCAATGATTCATCATGGCATGATATGATTGATACCGATCAAGTTCCCGAGCCGGCGCTCTTTTTTTTGCTTCGAGCCGTGACTCGAATCCTTGTACCGGTACATGTGCATCATCAATGAATGATTCATCATGGCATGCGCATGGGCGGCGTTGGGCGCATGCGCGCACTGCGGCAATGCGCACTGCGCAGGCTAGCGCAGCCTCGCGATTGCGGCCCATCGATACTGGTATCCCATGCATATGCATGCGCACTGCGCTGCCTGCGCATGCGCGGCAGCCGCGGCCGGGCCGCGCGCGCGGCGCGCGGACTCGCGATATCGATCGGGACGTCCCGAGGGCCGAGACCCGACTCCCGACAAGGGCCGACAAATTGCCGCAGCGCAGCTGCGCCGACATCGGATGCTGCGCCTCTGCCGCCGCAGCCTCAGGCGGCCGCGCACTCATGATCATGATCAGCTGCGGGCTGCGCGCAGCACCGTCTGCCAGCGGCGTGTGGCAGGCACCGAATATTGCACTGTGCAATCGATCGCGACGCCGCGATTCGACGGCGCTCGCGGATCGCGGAATATCGAATTGGCAGCAATTTGGCACGTGCACGATCGCGAATAACGCAATAACGCGCGATCGCAGTTGGCAATATTTTAATTGCAAGCAAATTTCAACTCCCAATCAATTGTGCGAGTGGCGCCGCTAGATGGAGCTCGAATTTCGAAAGTGTTCTTTCTCACGAGAGTTCGTGCGCATTGCGATTAAATCGAATTCATCAATACTGTAATCCACCAGAAAAATTTTTTTGGAGAGACTACGGTCACCGGGGGTGCACGTGCACGTGGGGCGAACCCCCCGTAGGTACCGGTAGTCATATTAAAAGATTACAAGGTAATCACACATCACAGAGATCATATAAAGACAATCGCAAGACATGATCAAGAGGAATTAAACTTGAAAAGAAGGAACACGATTGTAAGAACGCTAAGGACAAGGAGAACGAGCACGAGAAGAAGTAGCCTAGTAGCCTAGTAGCAGAAGAGCTCAAGGCCGCAGCAATCATATGCATACTAAAAACGACGAAGAGCACATGTACAGGGGCGCAGTGAATAAGGAGAACGAACACGAGGAACTACGTATACTGTCAAAGATCCAGACCTAGATCCTCGGAGTTCACAAAGATATAACAGTAAACTACTAGGCTAATTGCAGGAACTTCCGAAAATAGAAGGCTCACTGAGTCATGCTCATGATCATCAGGCTTTTCAAGGCTTAAATGAGTCTGCCAGCTGCAGGCTGTCCCATGCAACTGCCCCCACCGTGGCACAGCTCCACATGTACACCGCGTCTCCGGCCATGGCCAGGCACCGAGTGAGTGGGAATGGATGATGTAATGGGAAATCCACTAGTGAACAACATAACTAGAGCTGGGCGGCGTCGGACGAGCGCCTACTGCTCTGCGATCGTGTGCCGCTCCTCCTCCGCCGGCGCCGCCTCGCCACCCTCGCCCCCCGCCGGCGCCTCGCCGCCCCCCTCGGGCGCGCCCTCGCCCTCCCCCGCTGGGGTGTCCCCCTCTGCAGCCGCGGAGGCCGCCGGCGGCTCCTCCGCAGCCGGCGGCGGCTCGTCGGCGGCCGGCGGGGGCGGGGGCGGCGCGTCCCTTGGAGGGTCCCCTTCGCCCTCCGCCGGCGCCGCCGGCTCCGGCGCCGGCTCCTCTGCTGCCGGGGGCGCCTCCCCCACGGCCGCCGCCGCCGCCTCGGGCCCGGCCTCTGCCGGGTCCTCCGGCGGGGCCGGGTCCTCCGCCGGGGCCGGCGGGGCCTGCGGGGCGTCCGGGCGGGGCCCGGGGCGGCGGGGCCGGGGCGGGGTCCTCGTCGGGGCGGGGGCGGCGGCGGCGGCGACGGCGGCCTCGGCGGCGTCCTGCTGGGCGATGAAGTCCTGCATCCCCGCCAGCGCGCTCCGCGCCTTCAGCAGGATGTCGTCCGCGCTCGTCAGCAGCGGGTCCTGCCCGCCCCGCCCCCGCCCCGTCGGGCCCCGCGAGGGGGGCGGCGGGCGGCGGGCGGCGGGCGGCGGGCGCACCGCCTCCTTCGGGGGCGCGGCGGGGGCCCCGCCCTCGCCCTCGCCCTCGCCGACGGGGGCGTCGGGGAGGCCGGCGGCGGACTTGCGGTGGGCGGCGGGGCGCTGGCCGTCGGCGATCATCGGCTCCGGGGGCAGCCCGTCGTGCAGCTCGTGCAGCTCCGCCTCGTCCCTGCGCGCGCGAGGCCGAGGCGGGCGTGAGGCGTCGGGCCCCGCCCGCAGCGCCCAGAGAGGGCCCCAGCGCACCCCGACTTCTTCTTGCCCGCGGCGCCCCCTTGCCCTTGCCCTTCCCCTTGCCCGGCCCCGCCGGCCGCCGGGCCCCGCCGGGCCCCGCCGCCGGCTTCGGGCCGGCAGGGGCCTTGGGCGCCCCCGCGGGGGCGGCGGCGGCGGTGCCGGCCCCCGGTGGGTCGTCGGGCTTGCGGCCTTTGTACTCGTCGAGCTTCTTCCGGTCGCGCTCGCGCCGCCGCTGCTCCTTGGCCTTCTCCTCGGCCTTGACGGCGTCCATCGCGGCGCGCCGCGTGCGCTCCTCCTCGCGCGCCGTGCGCTCGGCGCGGCGCTTCTCCTCCTGGTACTGGCGGAGGCGGTCCTTGGTGGAGAGGCCGCGCGTGGCGGTGCCCTCCTCGAGCACGCTGCCCACGCGCCCGCGCAGCGGCGAGGGGCTCTCGGAGGGGGAGCGCTGGTGCTCCTTGGGGTGCTTGAGCCCCAGCACGTTCTCCCGCGACACCTGCCCCCCGCGCCCCGCCCGCCTCAGCGAGCGTGGGGGGCCGGCGGGGCCAAGCGGGGCGGGGCGGGGCGGGCGGGCCTCATCGCCGAAGTTCTGGCGGCGGGCGCGGGCGGCGCGGGCGGCGAGGCGGCGCTGGGCCTTGCCCGCGACGACGTCCGCGATGACGTCGGAGAGCAGGTGGTGCATGAAGAGCACCAGCGCCCGCTGGTGCTTCGCCCCCCGCCACAGCCCCGCCCCGCCCCCGCCTCCCCCGCCCCGGCGGCCGCCGCGGGGGCCGCCGCGGGGGCCGCCGGGGCGACGCCGGCCTTGGCCCAGGGCCGGTCGTACGGGCGCTGCGGCTCGGCGCGCGTCGGCGACTTGCGGCGCAGTTCCTTGCCGGCCGCCCCCGCGGGGGCCGGGGCCGGCGGGACGGCCTCCGCGTCGCTGTGCGCCGCCGCGGGGCGCCCGCGCCGCGCCGCCGCCTCCGCCGCCTGCCGCCAGCGGCCCTCCGATTTCGGCCGCTGCCGCCCGTACGGCACCGCCCCGTCGCTCTCCGCCCCGCCCTTCTCCCGCGCCCGCCGCGCGCTCCGCGGGGCCCCCGCCCGCCGCGCGCTCCGCGTCGTCCTCGCGCCCTGCGGGGGCCGTCAGGGGCGGGGCGGGGAGAACAATGGCAAAGCGGGCGGGCGGGGGCGGACGGCGTCAGACTCCGCGTCGGCGTCGTCGCTGGCGTCGGGGCGCGGGGCGCGGCGGGCGTAGGCGCGCTTGCGGACGACGGGGACGGGGTCCAGGATGTGGGCGCCGACGGCGCGGGCGAGGGCGAGGTCGACCATCTCGAGGCCGGCGGCGAGGGCCGGGTGCACGCCGAGGTCGGCCGGCACGACGTGCTCCTCCCGCACCGCCTCCACGAGGACCTTCTCCCAGCCCGGCGGCAGCAGCGCCTCCGGGTCCGCCCGCAGCCGCTCGTTCAGCGCCTCCTCCTCCCCGTCCGTCCCCTCCCGCGCCGCCGGCGCTGGGCGCCGCCGCCCCTTCCCCGCCTTCTCCGCCGCCCCCGCACCCGCCCCCGCCGCAGGGCCGCGCGGGGCGCCATGGAGGCCGCCCGGGGCGCCCCCGCCGGGGCCCGCTTTGACGGCTGGCGCGCCGGCGGGGCCGGCGGGGCCGCCTGCGCCGGCGGCGGCGGCTCGGCCCAGCCGGCGTCGGGGCCGTCGGGGTCGCCGGGGCGGGGGCCGGGCCCGGGGCGGCCGGCGAGGCGGCGGCCCTCGAGGTGGCGCTTGACGCGCTCGACCTTGGCCGCCTTCTCCTCCGCCTCCCGCCGCCGCGCCGCCTCCTTCGCCTCCCGCGCCTCCCGCACCTGCCCCCGCGCACGCCGGCCCCGCTCGGCCCCGCTGGCCCCCGGGGAGGAGAGGGGAGGGGGCCCCGCACCTTGTCTATGAACTCCTGCGCCCGCTGGCGCCCCTTCCCCGCGGGGGGCGCGCCGGCCTCCGCCTCCGCCTCGCCCCCGGGGCTCTCGTCCGAGGCGGCCCCGGGGCCCCGCCGGCGCGGGGGCGAGCCGGTCTGCACGAGGTCGTCCTCCGAGGGGCCCCCGGCCTCCCCGCCCGGCGCCGCGAGGAAGGAGCGCGCAGGGGGCGGCGCCTCGCCGGCCCGCGGCCGCTCGTCGTCGGGCAGCGGCTCCGTCCGCACCGAGTGGCTGGTCCCCGCCCGATCCTCCCCCGCGGGGGCCGGGGCGGCGGCGGGGGCGGCGGGGGCGCCCTTCTTGGGCTTGGTGGCGTAGCCCTTCTTGGCGCGCTCGACGAAGAGGGCCGCCTCCGCCGCCGGCTTCACCCCCCTCTTCTTCCCGGGGCTACCGCCCCCGGCCCCGGCCGGAGGCTTCTTCCCGGGGCTCCCCCCGCCCTCCTTCTTCTTCCGCCCCGCCGACTCCGAGCCCGGCTCGTCCGCCGCCGGCGCGCCGGGGGCCCCCGCAGGGGCGGCGGGGAGGGCCTCGCCGGGGAACTCGGGCCACGCCTCCGGCACCGAGGCCGGGCGGTCGCTGTAGATCGCCTCCTCCGCCATCCCCGCGCTCCACTCGGCCTGCCGGCCCCGCGTGAGGCCGGCGGGGCGGGGCGGGGCGGGGCGGGCGGGGCGGGGCGCACGGGGCGTAGAAGCCGACGAGGGCGGCGAGGGCGGAGGGGCAGCGGCCCGAGACCGAGGCGAGGGCGGCGCGGCGGGCGGCCGCCAGCACCAGCGGGAAGGCCCGCTCGTTCAGCCCCGGCTGCGCGTCCCACATCGCCCCGTCGGACCCGGACGGGGCGGTGCGGGGCGGGGCGGGGGCGCGGACGGCGTGGAGGTTGGCGAGCTTGGCGAGGAGCTCGGCGGCGAGGGCGCGCCGCACGGCCGCCGCCTCCTCCGACCCCTCCAGCTCGTGGTTCTCCACGATCCCCTCCGGCCGCCCCCCCGCCCCGGCCGCCCCGGAGGGCTCAGCGGGGGCGGGGCGGAAGGGGAGGGGCAGGGCGTCCGGGGGCGGGCGGGCGTCGCGGGCCTCGATGAGGCCGAGGAGGTGCGCGGCGAGGCGGAGGAGCTGCTCGAGGCCCGGGCGGTGCGGGGCGAGGCGGCGGGCGATGAGGAGGAGGGGGAGGGCGGCGAGGCGGCCGAAGGTGGTGTCGGTGGCGGCGACGCGGGCGAGGAAGTCGAGGAGCATGGCGGCGTGCTTGGGCCCCAGCCCCGCGTGCGTCGCCAGCGCCAGGTGGAAGTCGAAGTCGCCGTTGGAGTAGCCGTACAGCGCCGCCTGGCGCAGCAGCGGCTCGACGAGGACGCCGACGGGGATGTTGGGCGCGCCGCGCAGCGTGATCGCGAGGTTGGCGAGCAGGAAGGGCCGCAGCAGCTCGCTCGGCCGGTGCTCGATCAGGCTGAAGATCAGCGTCTTGTACACCTGCGGCGCCATCGCGTCCTGAGGCGCCCCGCGAGTCAGAGGCGGGTCGGCAGTGCCGCGGGGCGCCTAGGGATGCGGGGTGCGGGGCGGGGCGGGGCGGGCCTTGGCGGCGGTGAGGGCGTCGAGGAGGCGGAAGAGGGCGGCGTGGGCCTCGACCTGGAGCGGGGCGCTGCGGTCGCGGCAGCCCTTCTTGAGGGTCGCCAGCACCGCCCGCGGCGCGTCCGGCAGCGCCGCCACCGCCCCCGCGAACCGCGACCTGCCCGAGGAGGCCGCCCGCCTCAGCCTCGAGCCGGGGAGAGATGGCCCCGGGGCGGGCGGGCGGGGGGACGGGGGGAGGCACCAGAGGTCGGCGAGGAGGGAGTAGGTGGCGTGCCGCACCTCCTCGCTCGTGCCCCCGGGCACTGCAAGGCCGGCCTCGGGCCCCGCGCAGTGCGGGGCGGGGCGGGGCGGCGGGGCGGGCGCACTGTAGAGGGGCGGGGTGGCGGCGGGGGCCTGGGCGCCGCCGCCCATGCGGACGCCGTACTCGATGGCGTACTCGAGGACGCCGCCGCGCACGAACTCGTCCCGCGCCTCCGCCGCCTCCGCCACCGCCGGCAGCAGCGCCCGCAGCGCCGCCACGTACCGCACCGGGTCCGGCAGCGCCGCCGGGAGGTGCGTCTCCACGAGGACGCGCAGGTGGCCCCGCCCCGAGGCCGCCGCCATGTACGCCGCGAGCTCCCCCCGGGGCGCCCCCCGCCGGAAGAACGACGCCAGGCACGCCTCGAGGCCCCCGCCGGCGCTGATGAACCTGTGGCGGGGCGCGCCTCAGGGGAGCGGGGAGGGGCGGGGCGGGGGCGGCGCGCCAGTCCCAGACGTAGGGAAGGGCGTCCACGGGCCCGAGGGCGAGGGCGACGTGCGTCAGGAAGCGCGCCGCCTGCCGCCCCGCCGCTCACGAGAGGAAGCCGGGCGAGGCGGGGCGGGCGGGGGCGGGGGCGGGCCTGGTGGACGACGTCGGGGTGGTAGGAGACGAGGGCGGGCTGGAGGGCGGCGTGGAGGAGGCGGACGGCCCCCTGCGGCTCCCGCACCAGCAGCGCCTCCACCTCCACCGCCTTGCCCGCCAGGTGCGCCAGCAGCGCCAGCGGCGGCTCGAAGTCGCCCTTCGCCCCGTTCACCAGCACCCCCGCCAGCGCCGCCCCGTGCACCGACAGCATCCCCGACGCCTGCCCCGCCCCCCCGATAAGGAAAGCAAAGGAAAGGGAGCGCTGGGGCGGGGCGGGGCGGGCGGGGCGGGCGGGCCTGGCCGGGGTCCACCCCCAGGGTCCCGCAGAGGGCGTCCACGAGGAAGTCGTACAGCGTCCGGTGCGTGAGGGGGTACGCCATCAGCCGCAGCAGCTCCATCGGCGCGTTCGCCCGCGCGCCCCCCGGCGTCTCCGGCACGCCCACCCCGCCGGCCACGGCCACAGGCGGCGCCGGTGGCGGCGGCGCAGCGTCTCCCACGTACACGCCGTTGGCTGCTGCGGGCGTGGCGTCGGCGGTGCGGGGGAGGGACGGGGCGGGGCGGGGCGGGGCAGGGCGGACGGGCGTGGGCGTAGCCGTAGGGGTCGCTGGTCAGCGGGGCGTCGTGCTCCCGCATGATCAGGTGGAAGAGCTGCTCCATCACGTCCACCAGCATGTCGTTATCTGCGCCGCGTCGGCGGGGCCCCGCCGGCCGCCCGGGGACGGCCGCGCACCGCCGGCGACGATGAGCGCCTTCAGGTCGTTGTCCAGCTGCACGCCGGCCGCCCGCAGCACGGGAGCTAGCGCGTTCCAGTTGTAGCTGCGCGCGGGGGGCTCGGGGGCGGGTCGGGGAACCAGGCGGCGGGCCAGCGCACAGCTTCGCGACGGGCGTGTCGACGTCTTTCAGCGTGTCCAGCGGCTGCGTCTGCATCCCTAGCCTTGCGTTTGCGGCCACCAGCATTGAGTACACACCGATCCCACTCTCGAAGTGGGCGGACGCCGCTGCATCGAGAGCAACGATGCTCCCGTCGCCCAGGGCGACGCAATGCTCATGCCGGATGATCTGCGCCGCCAACAGCCACTCCACAAGCTCTCGGCGGAGCTCGAGGCCCGGCGCTGCGCCGGGCCGGCCGCCCTTCATTGCGGCGCAGCTCGGCTGGGCGGCAGTGCTGACGAAGGCAGAAGCAGGTACTGCAAAGATATCCGAGTGCGCCGAACTGCCAGAGTACCGCTGCGGTGTGTGCTTGAGGCGCCCGCTTTTGGCAGGCAGCCAAGATAAGACTGTACCCCTGCCCCGCAAACCTAAGAAATTGAAACCTTTGGCTCTCCTGCGCGTTCCACGCCGATGGGGCGTCCGAATCAGGACGCGAAGTGGCTGGAGGACTACAACCAAGCGAAGCTGCTGTGCGATGAAGTCTTCAATGGGGTCCAGGAGCGCGTCCGCATCCAGAAGGTGCGCCCGCTGCGGCCCACCGCGTCTGCGGGCGCTTATGCGCACGTACCGCGCGTCAGGGCGGCGCGGAAACCTCGAAGCTCAGCGTGCAGCTCCGTACGAAGCTGGAGCAGCTCTCCAACCAGATCTCCACGCTAGACAGCAAGCTCGCCGTAGCAGACCCGAAGAAGATGTGCGTTCACCGCGCCGTACATTCCGCGCGGCCGGAATGCTCGCCGGCTGGGGCTGGGCGCCGCCGGCCGTCCACGCGCTTTCCTCACGCGACCCGCGCAGGACCGAGAAGGAGATCAGCAGGCGAACAGATTTGCTCGCGAATCTGTCAAACAGGAGAGACCAGCTCGTGCGGCAGCTCCAGAGCGTGCGGGCACCGGCATCGGAGACCAGCAGGTGCCTCTTCCATTCGCGCTGGCCCGTGCTGCGTGAGCCGTGGCCGACCGCGTGTGGGCCTTGCGCGCACGTGCAGGTCTATGCTGCTGCCCGGAGGCAACGGGCCTTCGGCGGGCCGGGCTTCCGCCCGCATAGATGGGTCAGAGACCGACGACACGCGCGCGCTTGGCAGCCGCGACGTCCTCACGCTGCAGAAGACGATGCTTGATCGTACGCCGACCCTCCGCTGCGGCGCTGTGCCCGCGCCGCGCTGATCGCTGAACACGGCCCTCAGAGCAGGACAACGTGCTGGACGCCCTCTCCGCATCCGTGGGCAGGACGAAGGAAGTCAGCATAGCGATCAAGTGCGCGATTCGCACGCGCCCGCACTGGCGCTGGCGCCTGCCCTCCTCACGCCGGCCGCAGCGACGAGCTGTCCGTGCATCAGAAGCTGCTCGGGGAGCTGACGGACGGCGTGGACAGGCGCGCCCCGCGCCGCCGCCGCGCCGCCGCCGCCCGCTCACGCCGCGCCGCAGGACGCAGGGGCGGATGGAAGCGACGGGCAAGAAGATGAAGCGCGTCTTCGAGATGTCCAAGCAGAGGTCCGGGCCCCCGGCCCTCCGGGTTCCCGCCCCCCGCCCGCCCCGCGCTGAGCGCCGGTGCGCGGCAGGTGGGCGTACTGCACCATGATCATGCTCATCTGCGCCCTCGTCGTCGTCCTCCTCATCGCGCTCGGCTGGATCAAGCTCTAGCGCGGCTCGAGCTCACGACCTCCGCAGCACCTAGGCGCACCGCTGCCCCGTTCTCTTGCTATGTTCAGTTCTCATCTACCTGCATGTACAGTAATTTAACCCCTGCAGCTGCAGTCCCGTGCGGGTCAGCCAATTCTAGGCGCGTTCGCGGTGGGGCTTGCAGTGCTTAAGCGCACGGAGCAATACTTGATGGCAGACTGAGCGAAAAGAAAGCGCTTGCAATTGGGGGGGGCGCAGCGAGCGAGGCCAGTAGGATCGGGTAGTCGCGCGCGGGGTACGCAAATCGGCACAGATCGAGGTGTGTCGTTGGTTCACGGGCTGCTGCCGCTACGCCCGTTTCTCGCGCCTACAGCCGAAAGGTGACTTTCCGTTCCATTTCGAGCGCGGCGCCCCTCCGCTGCGCGCGCGCATGTCTGATCCCGGCGGCCTCGCAGGGAGACCACAGCACACAGTAGCAGCGATGTCGATGATCTGCAGGGCTCTGCGGTCGGCCGCCGCCGGTGCCCGGCCGGCCTCCGCTCATGCATCGGCTCTGCGATTGGTGCGGGATCATTCGGGCCCGCCTCCCGCGGGGCGGATCGCGGAAGCTGACGGAATATGCTTTCCGCCCCACTTCGCGCAGGCCAGCAGTTCCGTCCCGCGCCGCAGCTACGCGACCGAGGTGGGCAAACCTCGGGCTCTGCGGTCCCGCGCGTAACCCGCCGCCCGCGCAGATGACCGTGCGTGATGCGCTCACCGCCGCTATGGACGAGGAGATGGCCGCGGACGAGAAGGTCTTCGTCATGGGCGAGGTCTGCGCCCGCG